>JAXIVJ010001492.1:130000-136276 GCA_036785665.1 Chirona hameri | reverse complement strand
ATATATATATATATATATATATATATATATATATATATATATATATATATATATATATATATATATATATATATATATATATATATATATATATATATATTATATATATATATATATATATATATATATATATATATATATATATATATATATATATATATATATATATATATATATATATATATATACATATCCTGGATGTTGAGCTGTTTTTTTGTTTGTTTTGTCCTCGTCGATTTCCAGCTTTGACGGAGTCCGCCACAAGAGTGCAAAGTAGACTTTCTCAATTTCATCATCATTAAAAATTCGGAGATCAGCCGCACAAGTGTATCTTAAGGTACACTATCAACTTTGTTGAACATATTGATCTTGATCATTGATGGTACAAAGTTGATACTGTACCTCAATGTACACTTGTGCGGCTGATCTCCGAAAAATTTAATGATGATGAAATTGAGACAGGTAAAACTCTATTCTGCAATCATGTGGCGGACTCCGTCAAAGCTGGAAACTGACGAGGCCAAAACAAACAAAAAAAAGCTCAGCATCCAGGATATATATATACGATGACTCTGGAATGCAACAGAGGTGAATAACCGAAATTTGTCTCATTGAATATTGCCAAGCTACCACCAGTATATATTGACTGCATTGACGTCAGCGCACTGATGCGCAAACAGCAAATAATGGAAATAGAAATGGCTCAGATTAAGTCTATGATTGATGACGTGCTGAAAGTGAGTGAGGATACATCCCAGATGGACGAACCTGTCTTGTCTGCTAATTCAGCAGGTAGCAGCCAGTTCTCTGCGCGAACAGGATGTTCCCTCGGGGCGGGAGACTTCTGACTCAGCGGAATCAAGCGCGTCGGCTCGTCTGCCAGTCAAGCCTCAGGTCAGTCAGTCTGCGTACGGTGAAGGCGGAAGGGGCCAGCAGCATCGACGCGAGGATGATGATGATGTAGCAAAGTCGTATGCAGCAGTAGCTGCGGCATCTACATCATCAAAAGAGGAAGACGAATAAAGCGAAAGGAGTGTAGCGAATAAAGCTAAACGAGGTAAGACCCCAGCCAACAAAGCAGCAGCCAAAGCAGGTTCTACGTACAAGAGCGTTGTTGGGCTTCAAAAGTCAAATTTGATAGAGCTGTAAAGTCAGTTAAGCGTTATTCGCTGTTTGTGTCCCGGCTCCCTCCCGGCGCAGAGGCTAAACCCATTGAAGAGTATGCGAACAAAGAAGTTGGGGCAACAGAGGTCGTGGCGACAAGACTGAAAACGAGGTTCGACTCATGAGTCATATCGGTTGGATTTAACCAACCCGTCTGTCGGCGATGTGCTGGACCCGGAAATGTGGGTGATGGGTCTCCTAGTTCGGTGGTTCCTCGCCAAAAGATCTGATCCCGTCATGCCTGAAGCGTCGAGACCGGTGATCGTATGCTGATGCATTATGCTGTTACATTGACCATCTGTATGCTGTGTCTTGCTTTACCCAAAATTGTATGAGGATAAGTTCATATAACTGGCAATCATCTAAACGTAACGCTGGAGGAATTAAATTGCTATGCAATAATTCTCAATCATTTTCCTGCAAGGCTAATGTATATAATATTGTTATATTACTTATTTGGTCATATTTCACCTAGCATTATTTCATGCTGTCTCTAAGTGTTTGGGACGCTGATTTCGAGTTCACGCCCCATTTTAACCCTCGCCCTGCTTTTTCACCTTCGCCCTACGGGGGGCTGACAGCTTCCGAACCAAGCAACTTATATCAATATGGTAAGAACTAGTATGTTGCCTGTCATGAGATGAATCTAAAAGTATGCGATGTTGAGGTTTCAGGTCAACGGGTGACCTTCCAGGTCAAGTGAATGACCTCGCATCGACCACGTCCAGAACAGCGATTTGGTCTGTCAGAAAACCTAAAAATTAGAAATTTATAAATGTAAATAAAAAGGCATGTCCCTGGACCAGGTTTGTCTCAAAAATACATAAAAGGTAATGATTTGTTCGTATCTTGTCAAAAAAGTCAAAAAAAAATATTTTGTAAAAATGACTTAATGAGTTTGAATGACTTAATGACACTTGGAAGCCATCACTAAGTCAAAATAGAGATATTGCTTTGATTTTTTTTCCATACTCAGTTCTCTCACATGCATTCCGGTTTTTCTAAAATCTTTTTTTTAAAAATTGTGATGATTTTTCTTTAAAAAAAATCACTTGTTTCCCAATTTAGGGGTTACAAAAATTGGAAATCCGAGATTACCATTTTAAAGAAAATGCCATTTTGTAGCTTCGCTGCATTGCGTTTGCAATTTACTTTAAAACTCTGATTTCTACGTTTTTTCAAATATTTCTCTTTTTTTACCAACATGACGTCATCAAAACATGCTTATCTCCAATACTACTCAACCAATTTGAAAGAAAATATTACAACTTACGTATAATTGTTTTAAACTTAGCTACTGAAACTTTCAGCAAGATGCACCGCATGTTTAAAAAGTTATTCAAGAAAAACCTCAGGGGGGCTGTCAGCCCCCCCCCCTCGTAGGGCTATTGCTATGTCATTGTAGCCGCCATGCAGCGGCAGCATTTTTATGTCAGTAGCCGCCCATCTGTGTTGGCAGTGATTTAGTGTCAGGCAGCGCTTTAGCTTGGAAGCGCTTTAGTGTCAGGCTGACTTTGTTACCTTGAGTTGGCGCAGTGGGGCGAAATGACGATGACGTGCGTATCAAAACAAACGCTGTAAAACGTTCGGGTGTAAAGTGTAAACGTCTCGTTCTAGAGGTCAAACTAGGTCTGCAACCATAGACGCGTTATTTCCAGGTGATTGTTATTTTGTATCTTTGGTGAAACAAGTTGATTGATTGTTTGAACTGGCAACTGGTAAAATGGATTATAAACGCCTGATAAGCCATGCCTGATAAGCCATGGAGGGAATTTGTGCGCGCACTGCCACGTACCTAGGTGGTGTGCCATAATGTGGGCATTGTTCAATGTTGATATCCATTACTATTAGAGCAATATTCAGCGTTCTGATGGGTTTCTTGTTGTGTTTCTTGTTGTGCAGAAACCGTCGTTCAGGGTTGGCTGCAGGGCTACTCCTACAAGAACCAACAGAAACCCATCAGAACACTGAATATTGATATAATAGTAATGGATATCAACATTGAACAATGCCCACATTATGGCGCATAATGTACGCATAATGTGGGCATAATTCTCACATAATTGTCCTGCAAGAGCATTGGCTAATGTATATTATATTGTTATATTACTTATTGGGTCATATTTCACCTAGCATTATTTCATGCTGTCTCTAGGTGTTTGGGACGCTGATTTCGAGTTCACGCTCCATTTTAACCCTATTAGTGGCAGGCTCCTGGCTACCCCTATTAGTGGCAGGGGGAGGGGGTGTCGGATTCCGCCCCCTCCCCCCGTCCCCGTCCCTCGAGATCTCGAGATCTACCCGTCCGATTTTCAAAAAGAAAACGGCGTTTTATTACCCTCAACACGATCTGCATTTCTAAAAATAAACAAATCGAAATGTGTGATAGGGGCAACAGGGGGGCAAAAATTACCAATATTAGAGGTATTTGTGATCCAACACAGCTGTCATGTTTATCAACCGATTTTAACGCAACTAATGGGGATCGATATATATATTTAATTGGGGATTGATATATGATGGTGACTTTTGAAAATTCAAAAATCATAGGCGTTTTCAGGTCACTAAATTCGGGGGTAAAATAAATGCCTTATAAAACCGTCTTTTTTCTTCTTTTTTCGATAAATGAAATAGTGCGCTATTGTGACATCGGACACAACAGTTATAAAGCATATTTACATCCATAGGCGGTGCCAGGTTAGCGAAAAGGGGAGGTAAAATATATACAAAACAACTTCCTGTAAACCTCCCCTTTTCAAGTCCCTGAGACCGTCTCTGCCGTGTAATATGTATTATAGTTCACAATCAACTTATTTGCACTTGCTTCAATCACCGTAAACCTATGTAACTCCTTTATACCTCAGGTAGTTAGAAAGAAGCCGTGAAGTTCGCATCTCCGTATTATCGCCAAATGTCGCCGAAAAAAACTCCCAAACCTGGGCCCTGGAACTGCCTCTGTTAAGGTTAAGAACTCAAAATTTTGATTCCATATGCGAAATTCAATTGTAAGAAAAGTCGTAAAATTTCGTGGGTCTGCTCCTAGCCGTTCGGGAGATATCTGCGAAAAACCTGAGGGATGGGCAGAATCTGTCCCCCTGCCACTAATAGGGTTAAACCATTTTCATTCCTTCAGGTAGGACCTTTGATGGCCACCAGGAGACTCCGGAATCGATGCGGGGTCAGCCTGTTACATAATTTCACCTGACATGATCTGTGCAAGTGACCGGAGGTAACGATGGTGGGTGTTTTTAGATACGCAAGGCATACCGTAGTGTCGTGTATCTTATCCGGTGTCTAGCTGCAATGGTATTCGTTCTGTGGCCCTCTGAGTGGAAAAATCGCGATAATTTGTCAAATGCAGATCATTGACCTGACCTGCCAGGTCAAACGTGTACCGAAATACATAGAACGAGGCATAATTGCAGAGATCAAAGGATCAGCAACACACTGGTTTTTACCGCATCGCTCTACCTCTTACTTTTAATACGGCTAGGGGGTCATCGGTTCGGCCTCAACAAAATGGCGAGGTCGCCGACGGGCCTCGAACATGTGATTTTGAAATCGTCGCGCGATAAAAGTGTTAAGAGCTAACTAAAATCCAACATCACCACTGCACTCAGCACACCTGGGTACATTAGTATCCATCTGTCTTGAAGCTTTATCTTGCAATATTGTATTTTCACCCCACCTATTGTGGGGTGAAAATACCTGGTTCACCCCACAATAGGGTGGGGTGGGGTGGAACAGGACGCCGCTGCTGCCCCTCAGCGGCGTCCTGTGCCCCGCTGCTGTCCCTCAGCGGCGTCCTGTGCCCCACACTGTATCCCTCAGCGGCGTCCTGTGCCCCACACTGTATCCCTCAGCGGCGTCCTGTACCCCCGCTGCTGTCCCTCAGCGGCGTCCTGTGCCCCGCTGCTGTCCCTCAGCGGCGTCCTGTGCCCCACACTGTATCCTCAGTGGCGTCCTGTACCCCACACTGTATCCCTCAGCGGCGTCCTGTACCCCCGCTGCTGCCCCTCAGCGGCGTCCTGTGCCCCGCTGCTGTCCCTCAGCGGCGTCCTGTGCCCCACACTGTATCCCTCAGTGGCGTCCTGTACCCCACACTGTATCCCTCAGTGGCGTCCTGTGCCCCACACTGTATCCCTCAGCGGCGTCCTGTGCCCCACACTGTATCCCTCAGTGGCGTCCTGTACCCCGCGCTGTCCCTCAGCGGCGTCCTGTGCTCCACACTGTATCCCTCAGCGGCGTCCTGTACCCCGCTGCTGTCCCTCAGCGGCGTCATGTGCCCCGCTGCTGTCCCTCAGCGGCGTCCTGTGCCCCACACTGTATCCCTCAGCGGCGTCCTGTACCCCGCTGCTGTCCCTCAACGGCGTCCTGTGCCCCGCTGCTGTCCCTCAGCGGCGTCCTGTGCCCCACACTGTATCCCTCAGTGGCGTCCTGTACCCCGCTGCTATCCCTCAGTGGCGTCCTGAACCCCGCTGCTGTCCCTCAGCGGCGTCCTGTGCCCCACACTGTATCCCTCAGCGGCGTCCTGTACCCCGCTGCTATCCCTCAGTGGCGTCCTGTACCCCGCTGCTGTCCCTCAGCGGCGTCCTGTGCCCCACACTGTATCCCTCAGTGGCGTCCTGTACCCCGCTGTTGCCCCTCAGCGGCGTCCTGTGCCCCACACTGTATCCCTCAGTGGCGTCCTGTGCCCCGCTGCTGTCCCTCAGCGGCGTCCTGTGCCCCCACACTGTATCCCTCAGCGGCGTCCTGTGCCCCACACTGTATCCCTCAGCGGCGTCCTGTACCCCGCTGCTGTCCCTCAGCGGCGTCCTGTGCCCCACACTGTATCCCTCAGCGGCGTCCTGTGCCCCACACTGTATCCCTTAGTGGCGTCCTGTACCCCGCTGCTGTCCCTCAGCGGCGTCCTGTTCCCCGCACTGTATCCCTCAGCGGCGTCCTGTGCCCCACACTGTATCCCTCAGCGGCGTCCTGTACCCCACACTGTATCCCTCAGCGGCGTCCTGTGCCCCACACTGTATCCCTCAGCGGCGTCCTGTGCCCCACACTGTATCCCTCAGCGGCGTCCTGTGCCCCACACTGTATCCCTCAGCGGCGTCCTGTTCCCCG
>JAXIVJ010001492.1:0-125000 GCA_036785665.1 Chirona hameri | reverse complement strand
AATATTTTACCTTTGGTTTGATTGGATGCAGGTGAAAATGCGGAGCAGCGTCCAACTCTCGCTGGCGCAATATGTTGAATTGTTGATTTATGTAATTTAGAACGTCTGTTAGAGGGCTTGGAAGATGGTTTTCTGGAGGAGATTGTAAACTTAAATTTGCGAGTCTGTCGGCTTCCTCGTTTCCCGGGACACCGGCGTGTCCCAGGATCCAGAGGAACTTAATTGCAATTTGCCTGCTATGTAAATATTTGATTAGCTGTCGAATTTTGAAGACTATCGAGTTTCTGAAGTCACGAATTGAGGAAATGGCGAAGAGCGAGCCGGACGAATCTGTGCATATAACTACTTCTTTAAGTTTTTCCGTTCTAATATATGTACTACTATGCCTGGAAACTTGCTGACAATTCTGCTGTAATTACGCTATTTATGCCTGGAAGTCTGAAGTTATGATTAGCTGTATTCGTGTAGTATGCACCACCGGTTCGGCCGTCGCCCCGGGAGCCCTCAGTGTATATGTATGTGTATGTGTTGTGTTGTGCTTTGTGTTCGTGGAAGAGTATGTGTGTCTCTGCCGCCGTGACTGTGTTTTTGTTGTGTGTGAAGAGGCGGTGTGTGTCTGGTGTTGTGTCGAGCCAGTGAGGTGTGAGTGGTGGTGTTTGCATTGTGTTGATGTGTGGGATGTTGAATAGTGTGAGTGTTTGTGTGATTATGTGACTGATAAGTGGGTGTCGTTTGTGTAGTAGTGTTTGTCGTCTTGTGGGTGCGGGGTGATTTAAGATCTGGAATGTTGGGCGTGTGGGGTGAGAACTTGCTCTGGCGTAGAATCTGAGTAACATGTATTTGCGTCGGCGGCAGAGTGTGGGGATGTTTGTGTCAATGTGTAAGTTTGTGGTGTTGGTGGTGCGACAGGCCCCGTTGGTGGTGCGACAGGTCACGATCCGCAAGGCAGCGTTCTGGACAGTTTCCAATCTTTTTTAATTTGTTTGGAACACATATCATCAAATAGGAATGCGTTATAGTCCAGTATTGGGCGTATCAGGGAAGTATATAACTGGAGGAGAGTAGAGCGGTCAGCGCCCCACTCCCGACCAGTTTTAAAGACTTCATAATGTGAATTGGTCGCGTACATCTCTGTACTACATAAATCATTGAAATGTGGGATGAACGAAAGACGAGTGTCCAGCGTTACTCCCAGATATTTGAATGATTTGACGAAAGGGATAATTTGATTGTTATATTTTAATGGAATGTAGGGTTCCACATATGCAGTTTTTTTTCATAGAAAATTAGGGATGCAGATTTACTAGGAGAAATTGCCAGACCCCATTGATCACACCATACCTTTATATCAATGAGAACTAGTTGTAAAATTTTGCTGGCCCGATCGACACTAGAGTGGGAGAACCACACCACCAGGTCATCAGCGTACATTGCAAATTTGAGATCTTGTCGATCTTGTTAATATTAATGAAAACGTAATTAATCATGATTAAAAATAGGGTTGGGGAGAGCACCGATCTCTGTGGGACACCGTGGTCCTGATTTGGATTTGGAGAATATGTGTTGCCGCACCTTACATTAAAAGTTGTTTTGTCTAAAAAGTTTTATTATAAATTTGGCGAGTCTACCTCGGATTCCGGGCTTATGGACCTTAACTAAAAGTGCGGTCTTATTGACTCTGTCAAACGCGGCTCTTAAGTCAAGGAAGAGGGCGACTGTGACCTCTCTTCCTCGAAAGCCGCGCTGGACAGAGTCAATAAGACCAACTAAATTGCCCGCCGTGGATCGACCAGGTCGAAAACCACTTTGGAATGGGGAAAGTAAATTATTTGATTCGATGTATGTCCTGATACGTCCATTAACCATGCGTTCCAATAGTTTACATGCACAACTAGTAAGATAAATAGGGCGATAGCCAGCGGGAGAAGATTTAGGTTTCCGAGGTTTTAGTATAGGGATTAGCGTACTACTATGCCAAGATTCAGGGAAAGTGCCTTCAAACCACATGGTATTGAGGGCTGTTAGTAAATTAGTGAGACCAGTTTCGGTTAAGTTTTTAAAGAATGAGTAGTCAATTTGATCTGGCCCTACAGAAGTTTTACCACATTTACTAATAGCGTATGTTAGTTCTGAGTTGGTGAAGAGAGAGTTATAGATGTCTACGTTGTTAGAGTCAAAGCTAAGAGATTGAAATTGATCGTTAAGTTGGTTAGTGAATGTTGGTGTACATTTTGTGTTGATATGTTAGCGTAGTGTTGAGCGAATTGTGTTGCCACCTCTAGGGGGATCGTGTAAGATATGTTGTGGATGTGTAAGTGTGGGATTTTGTATGACGGTGGTCTTTTATTTGCAAATGATCTAATTAATGTCCACATTTTTGAAAGGGAGGTAAATCGATTAAAGGTAGATGAGAATTCCTACCAAGATTCTTTTTTTGCTTTCTTAATGATTGTTTTTGCCAGAGAGCGGGCCCTCCGTACTTCGTTTTCGTATCAGCGGTAATGCACGCTTGAAATGTCCGAAATGCTCTTTTCCGGAGGGCCACAGCTCTCTGGCATTCTGTGTTCCACCACGGGGCATTACGCTGCCCCGGGTGGTGTTGTGTGTGTGTGTGTGGGGGGGGGGATGTGTTGGTGAGCTGAAGCGAGGATAGTGTTTAAGAAAGTGTTAATAACGTACTGTAGGTTTAAGGGGTGATTGGCGTCAATGTGTTTTTGAAAGGAGGACCAGTCTGCTTTGCGAAGGTTTCATCTAGACAGCGAGTAAAAATGTCTGGCCTGAAGGGACTTGTAGTTCTAAATGAATTGGGAAATGATCGCTAAAAAGAGGGTTAGATTATACGTTAAATGTAAAAAGTGTCGCGATACGTGGTGTTGTGAAGGCGAGGTCATTGGCGCTATAAGTCACCTCACCTCCTGAGTGGTGTATGTGTGTGGGTGATTGGCCGTTGAGGAAGACCAAATTATGCCGGTTCAGTAGGTCCAGCATAATTTGGCCTCTCCTTGAGTTAGTGCGGCAGCCCCATGCTTGATTATGAGCGTTTTAGTCGCCCATAATCACACATGGGGTGTTAATATTTGTTATAAGCTGAGAGAGAGAATCGGTATATATGTCATCAGTAGGACGGAAATAAATAGGGATTAGAGTTATTTCTAGCTGAGCGGTTTTAATATTTACGCCGACTGCGTCTAGAGTTGTTTTAAGGTCAATTTGGTTATGCAAAAGTTTGTTTGAAATAAGCAATGCCGAGCCGCCTCGGCGCGGTGATGTATTTACGTTATTTGTATAAAGACTATAGCCCGAGATTTTGAAAGTATAGTTATTAAAGTCGGCGTCAATAAAGTGGGTTTCCTGAACGGCAGCTACTAACGGATTGTTATTTAAGATATAATGTTTGAATTGACCCCAATGGGATGAGAGATCTCGTATTCCATTGGAGGACGAATTCAGATTGGCTGCATTCATCGAGAGTTACTGTCCAGTCCGCGCCTCGCGGTCGCTCGGGTACGCCTGCGGCGGGAGCGGGGGCGGATCGACCTTTCATCAGGGAGCTCGGCGGGGCGGGAGGGTGACCGGGAGGGCGGGGAGCAGGTATCACTCTCCTCAGAGAGCCGGGGAGGGGGTGGAGGGGGGGGGGGGGCGGGCAGGGAGCTGGAGCGGGAAGGTGGAGACGGGGTGGGGGCGGGTGACCTTCAGGGCGACGGCCCTGATCCACGAGTCGTCAGAAGACGAGGTAGGCTCCTCTGTGCTCGGGGATCGCTCCGCTGGTGCCGCGGAGGCCGGATAAGGGGGGCCGGAGACCGTGTGGGACTCGGCTGGTGGGGGGAGCGTGGTGCCTGAGACACCGAGGTAGGCTCCTCTGTGCTCGGGGATCGCTCCGCTGGTGCCGCGGAGGCCGGATAAGGGGGGCCGGAGACCGTGTGGGACTCGGCTGGTGGGGGGAGCGTGGTGCCTGAGACACCGAGGTAGGGGAGGCGGGGAGGCGCCTCGAGAGTCCGGCAGGGGGGTTCGGGGTGCCGGGCTGGCGGACGGGGGTCTGCCGGCCTGGGGGGGGGGGTGTCGCCTGGGGAGGCCCACTCGTGGGCCGGCGGGGTGGGGGTGAGGTCCCGGCGGGAAGCAGCACCGGCCAGGCGACGGGGGAGAGGGCTGGGCTGAGGGAGGGGGCGTCCGGTGGACATCGGCGGGCCTTGTCCGCCTCACTGGTGGCGGTCCAGGCCGGGCAGCGGCGGTCCCAGGCGGGTTGGGCTGCCCCGCACGTGGCGCAGCATGCTGCACGCACGCACCCGTCCGTCGCGTGGTCGCCTGCGCACCGGCCACAGGTGGTGGTGCGCGCCCGGCACGACCACTTGAGGTGGCCGTAGTGCCAGCACTGCCGGCACTGCCGACACTGCCGGGGGTGGGGGGGGGGGGGGGGATCCATGCTTGGACTTCCGCCGCGACGTACCCACAGTGTATGTGGGTGGGGAGCTGCTTCCCGCGGTAGCGGAGACGGAGCAGCGGGTTGGGCTGGTTCGGCCTTTTCCCCGTCGGGCGCAGGCGAATCACCTGGGTGACTCCCTGGTGGGCAAGCTCTCGGAAGATGAGCTCCTCCGAGAGATGGGCGATGTCCGGGCACCACACCAGGCCCTCCACCGAGTTTAGATGCGCCGGGGCTTCCACGGCGACCTCTACCCCGATGAAGTTGGTCAGAACCAATATCGCTGCGTTCTGTGCGGACGACAACGTCTCGATCAGGAGGTCCCCTGACCGAATTGACTTCGCGCTGACAACGTCGCCGCAGAGGGCGACCAGCCAACGCCGGACCGAGAACGGATTGGCGTGTCTGAAGGGCTTGCCATCCGCCCGCCTCATCGTGAGGCAGGCGGGTCCGTCCGGGGGTGGGGTCGGGGAGCCGTGCTCCTGGGGAGCCGTGCCCCCTGGGAGGCCTCTGAGGGGGGCGGGGAGGGGAACCGACCGGGGGTGCGGGACCTTTCACCGGGGGGGGGACTTCTGAAGGGGGTCGGGGGGGGGGGCCATCAGAGCGCACGAAAAAGACCGAGTTACGAGTTAAATTAGGACTTAACTGTTTATTTTCAACTTGCCACACACGACAGTGTGTTGGCAACTGCAACTGAATCTAGAAAAATGAAGGAGACCTAAGCCATGGAGAGGACCTACTAACCAATGAAAAAATACCTAATGAAACTAACCTACCTACCTAATGAATAGCTAAAGTCTACCTAACTAATGGGTCTAACGACTCTGCCACAGGCACGTGGTCAGAGTCCCGCACCCGAGACGGAGGAGAGTTGGCAACAACAACACCGAATTATCAGAGAACCTTTCGATGTTGTTGAAGCAGTGTTGTACGTGCGGAACGCGGGTTGCAAGCGGCGGCGAATCGATGCTGGCACATCACAGCGCATGAGCAGACAGATCTGTGATCTATGACGCAGCCATATTTAGTAACTAGTATGACGGTATGCTAAACTGAACGAATGGACTCTAGACGCATATGTTCTTTAAAAACGGTAAATTTTGTATCATACACTTGTTATGAGCTCAATGCATGTTTCCATAACTATTGAATAGTGATACTATCGCCTAAATCAGTCATTTATTTCTTGGCATGTTTAATATACTAAGACTTCTATACTAAAACTTCTCAGACACTTCTCAGAATCTTCTCGGCGCAATAATCCTTCGTGAAAACGGCTATTATCACAGTATCGCATGATAGTTGCAATATGTACTGCACATGGCTGTGAAACAAACAATCACAACACTGAGTACTGGGTATCAGTGGGTGAGTGAGATATGGCTTTAGCCATTTTACTGGAAGCCATCCGTGACGCCATTCATGGCATATACCTATCTATCTATACCGCACATATACAAACTGGCATATATGTATACCGCACATATACAAACTGTCATATATGTATACCGCGCATATACAAACTGGCTGCCCTTAATTGTCAACTTACTTTGTGACCTAAGCTATTATTTATTCGAGACATAGCCGGCGTTGCGAGTGCTACAGGCCCGTAAACGTACTGTAAGGAAACCAATGGCGTTAACCCGCGCCGTGCCGGTGCTCGGCGCCACCTTCGCCGTGCCGGGGGGTATTTAGACACCCCTCCCTCTAACTCGAAAACTATAAGGGCTAAGAAGACGCGGAAAAGGACGTTCGAAAGCTCTCGACAAGCACATTCAACAGTACTTCAGATATTTTGTTTTCCTAAAGTCATTATTGAGGTCACCAGAGGTCATCGAATGTCAAACTTTCCAGTTTCAGGATTTCGCTCCAAAACCCCCCAGATATCACAGGAACTATGATAGCTAGGAACAAACGGAAAAAAAAGAAATGGAAATCTCTTGAACAGTAAAATCGCTATGGTGTCCTCATATTTTATCTCAGGTCAATCGTGTTGGCTCCAGAGCTCATCAAATGTCAAAAAGGCTATTGTTTACAAAACAGTTTTTCACGAATAGCTGTTTACCTAATAACGACCAGGAAATAATTTTGATACCATCGTGTTTGTCTTGCGAAGGTGCTTCGACTCATATTAGTGTTGACCAGGTTAAGTCAACTTAACAATTTGACCTCAGGTCAAGGTAAAGTGGTGACCCACGTAGGTCATCTTGCATATGGGAAAACGTGCCTCGACGAGACAAACATATTGGTGTCGGTTTCACTTCTCTATCGTCATTATGTCGAGAGTTATTGACATACAAATGTTGGTGACCTCGGATGACCTCGGCTGACCCTGTAGGGGTTACTGAACAAAAATGGCACCTAGTTCACCAAGAATTGTCTATAATAACATAATCCAGAAGTAATTAGACTGATATCTTGCGCGTATCCTTGGAATAGGAAGCATTTGAATATTTCCGCATTGACTTATAATGGTGAGGTCACGAAATTGACCCGACCTTATGTCGCTGATATAAAACAATCCCAGATAAACGAATTGTAGATATATATGACCTTATGAAATCCTGTAAGTGTAAAACCGATCATCCAAAAACTGTGACTGTGGCATGACCACAAGTTTTTTGGAGGTGGGGTCACGTGACCTGGTCTGGTGACCTGACCTGAGAGGACCCGAAGTATTTTGTGTACATAATGTGGGCAATTGATTCCCGAACAGCTGTGCCAAAAACGGCGGTGCTGCGCGCCTCCGTTTTTCCGCTATCCTCGAAAAATCTGAGGGGGGGTCTAAACACCTCCCCCCCTCGGCACGGCGCGGGTTAAGGCGACTGCTTCTTGGTTTCCTTCTTTCCCGTCTGATACTCAGAATGTTACCGAGACCACCGTTTTGAATAATGGTGTGCGGGCGTGGGATTCCCCTGAAAGAATAGCCACTCACAGATTCAACGCGTAAAATATTGCACACTAGAAACGCTGTAGAACCTCTCAGAGGAAGGCAGTATATCAGCCATATTTCCCCCGAAAAGTTGTTATGAGGTACAATATGAAGCTATGTTCGACTGGCCATCCCACGCAAGATTTACGTATTTCACGGCAAAATATTTCAAAAGACTTAAGAGTGTCAGAACTTGCTACACAGGTCGACTCGTCAACCTGGTCTACTTCAAAGAAAACAGTTTCCTTGAATCCAATGGTTCGTGTTCCATGCACGAAACGTTTGAACGTTCTTAACAATACAATAATCACACAAAGTACTTTTAAGGCCGGTTGCATGAGTACATTCATTTAAGTCACGTCCCGCTCCCAGTAACACATGGCTGCTAATTAATTACGTCATTAGGTGGCCATCATCGGCCGGCTGTGTGCTCCAAATCACACGCGTTTCAACCAGGCCGGTCATTGGTAGCACGACGACCGGCCCGGCTGGCGAGGAAAGCGATCACACGGCGGGTGCGGTCATAGGTAGCACGACGACCGGCCCGGCTGGCGAGGAAAGCGATCACACGGCGGGTGCGGTCATAGGTAGCACGACGACCGGCCCGGCTGGCGAGGAAAGCGATCACACGGCGGGTGCGGTCATAGGTAGCACGACGACCGGCCCGGCTGGCGGGGAAAGCGATCACACGGCGGGTGCAGGTGGTGGAAAGTCGACCCGCTGCGGACATTGACCTGCCGTGACGCCCATCAGCGTCAGATAGATACATCCGCCACACCAGGATGAAAACCCATGTCTGACCAATGCTCCCATTTGGGAACATTGCACTCTTGCACTTCTTTGCACTCTTGCTCGGAAACTATTGATACGGGAGCATCATGTGCTTCTGGGAGCTGGTAAAACACGTTCTGAACTCAATTTAGCAATCATTATTTCAAAGTTATTTTGAAATTACATTCGTTACAATGGTTACAATAGTTACAATAGTTGCAATCGTAACAATCATTGCAATCGTTATCATCGTTGCAATCGTTACAATAGTTACAATCGTTACAATCGGTATAATCGTTACAACCGTTGCAATAGTACAATCAATGCAATCGTTACAATAGTTGCAATCGTTGCAATCGTTGCAATCGTTACAATCGTTACAATCGTTACAATCGTTGCAATCGTTACAATCGTTACAATCGTTGCAATCGTTACAATCGTTACAATCGTCACAATCGTTACAATTGTTACAATCGTTACAATCGTTACAATAGTTACACTCGTTACAATCGTTACAATCGTTGCAATCGTTACAATCGTTGCAATCGTTGCAATCGTTACAATCGTTGCAATCGTTACAATCGTTACAATCGTTACAAAAAAGTGTCATCTCCTTAGGTGCTCGGTCACAAATGGGTTAGCCGACTAACCACTTCATAGTAGAGCTGCCAATTATTTGGCTCTCAAAAACCCACACATGCACAAACTTTGATTTTAAAGCTCACACTAGGCTCACAAAACAATAAACAACCCCCGGGGATATATGCATTGTTGTCAATATTGCGCTGATTTGCCTTTAATTTTATGTTTCAGGAACATGTTCCCGCCTAACCTGGTGCAGGCTGCCGGCTACCACGTGAGTGTTGGTTACTGAGTTGTAATCTATGAATGTGAGTTTAAACTTCGCTTATGTAAACCAACCAGGAGTGCGATTTGAGAGTGTGTTGTTTATAATGTTCCATTATAAACACCAAAATAAGTTTATTACATGGGGTGTCGCCACAAAAATGTAGTGTGGGGGGGGGGCAGCCAGGTGTTTGGCACCCGCACTCCCATGGGGTTAATGTTAAAATCCTGCGAATCTGCGGGGTGGACACCGGCAGGGGTGGTAAAAGTGCTTTAAGTGGCCCGACCAAAAGTGACACATACAAAAATGACCCCAGCACAGCTGGGGTCATTTTTTTTAAACTTCACATGAATACCCTAACACCTGGCTGCATGCTCACATCATACCTATATTTTAACCAGCGCCGTGCCGGGGGGAGGGGGGGGGGTGGGGGAGGTTAGACACCCCCTCAGGTTTTTCGCGGATAGCGGGAAAACGGCTAGGCGGAGCGCCGCCATTTTTGGCACAGCACTTTGTGCATCAATTGTCCACATTATGTTTAAAACAAATCCTCGGGTCATCTTAGGTCAGGTCACCAGACCAGGTCACGTGATCCCACCTCCCCCCAAAAAACGTGTGGCCTTACCACAGTCACAGTTTTGGGATGATCGGTTTTACACTTGCATGATTGCATAAGGTCACACACCTACAGGGTCATGAACCCTACAGGGTCAGCTGAGGTCATCCGAGGTCACCAACAGTTTTATGTCAATAACTCTCAACAAATGACGATCGAGAAGTGAAACCGACACCAAGGTGTTTATCTCGTCGCGGCACGTCTTCACATATGCAACATGACCTACTTGGATCACCACCACTTGACCTTAACCTGAGGTCACATTTGCAGGTTGGCCTGACCTGCTCAACTCTAATATGAGGCGAAGGGTTTTGACGAGACAAGCACGATGGCGTCAAATGTATTGCCTTGTCGTTATAAGTAAAAAGCTATTCGTGATAACGTTTTTTTAAATAGCCTTTTTGGCATTTGATGAGCTCTGGAGCCTCAACTGTTGACCTGAGCTCAAATTTGAGGACACCATGTCCATTGCATTTTTCAAGAGTTTTCCATTGCCTTTTTCTGTTTGTTCCTAGCTAACATAGTTCCTGTGATATCTGGGGGTTTCTGGAGCGAAGTCCTAAAACCTGAAAATCTGTACTATGATGACCTCTGGTGACCTCAATATTGACTTGAGGAAAAAAAATATATCAAAAAGTACCTTCGAATGTGCTTGTCGAGAGCTTTGGAACATTTTTTTCCGCGTCTTTCTAGCCCCTTTAGTCTTCGAGTTGGAGGGGTGGGGTCCCAGGACAGTGAATTTCACTGTCCTGACAGTGGACCTCCATTGAAAATGCACTAGTGACCCTAAGGTTTTTCGAGGATAGCAAAAAACGGCTTCGCGCAGCGCCGCCGTTTTTGGCACAACTGTTAAGGCATCAATTTTACACATATTGTAAAATTCTTGACCACGGGTCATTTCAGGTCAGGTCACCAGGCCAGGACACGTGACCCCACCTCCAAAAAGTGTGCGATCGTACCAGAGCCACAGTTTTTGGCCGATCGATTTCGTACTTACAGGATTTGATAAGGGTAATAGTACCTACAATTTGTTTATCTCGGATTTTTTCTCTTCTATCGGTGACCTAAGGTCGAGTCAATTTCGTGACCTCCTCATTATAAGTCAATGGGGAAATACTCAAATGCTTCCTATTCCGAAGATACGCATGATATCAGCCCAATTCCTTCTGGATCATGTTATTATAGGCCATTATTGAAGACCCATGTGCATTTTTGGTTCAGTGACCCCACGTGTTGAATCTATCGTCCGGATTTTTTTTTTCGTCGGATTTTTTTTAATGTAATTTATTATTATTAGCAATCCAGAGCTGAAACGCAACTGTTAATTAAAACAATGTAAATGTACATGCACACTGACGTGATGAATATCATGATTAAATTAATATTACATCTGAAGTGGTTGACGATCAGTACTTCTAAGGACATGATCGCTTAGTAAATTTGCACAGGAATGATGACAGTAATGATTTCTGCTGGCATTTTGACCCCGTATACTTCATGAGGAGCATTTTTTATCCGACCTTATCCATAAGGACAGAACACTTTACCACCCATGGACACCGGCAGGAGCGATCCTGGGTGGGGGCCAGGACCCCCAGCCCCCTCCCCCCCCCCCCCCCGGTGGCGACGACGCTTGTCTATTCAACTGACCTCCATGAAATATTCGAAACACAAAATATTGCAAAATCCTTTTTATGAATTTTCGCCTGTTGAGCATTATCCAATCAAATGAAGTTAAAGGGAAATAATGACATTTTCCCACACAAATGGAGTTATCACTTGAAATCGACAGACCAGACCAAAATATATTGTAAATTTATTGCATTTTGCATATAAACATTCCTACCGAAAGATATTTCAAGTTAAAGTTGATAAGCGTTCCACGCTTTTAACGACCGGTACGCTCAAGTACTTGGTAACAAATTCCGGTGTTCACCAAAATCCGGTATTTCTTTTTGACGAAATGGTATGGAAAATATGTCTTCCACTCTGTGTTGATCGTGATTATGTCCCATACTTCCCTTAAAAATCAAGAAACATTGAATAAAAAGGCAACCAAATTAGCAGTTAACTTATGCACCCAACGACGGCCTAGTTAGTGGCGGCGACCATCAATTTGTGAAAATTGGTTCATGTATTTTCAACATTGGAAGTTTTGTTTTATCTCTGGCTGTATGTAACACTATGCTTTAACTTATGGTGAAAAAGAACCATTGTTTCTTTTTTTTAAATCAGCAAACATTGGACAAACTGGCAATTAACCCGAGCACTGCAGGGGGTTGATTTCCCCCCCCCCCTCAGGTTTTTCTGAGATAGCTAAAAACGGCGGCGCGCAGTGTCGCTGGGTTTTGGCACACCTGTTAGGACACCAATTGCGCCAACTTTGAAAAAAAAAATGACCTCGGGTCATCTCAGGTCAGATCACCAGACCAGGTCAAGTGACCCCACCTCCAAAAACGTTTCCAGTTGTTCCAAAGCCAGAGTTTCTCACCGATGACTTTCAAACTTACAGGGTGTCATGAGGGCATAAGTACTTACAATTCGTTTATCTCGGAATTTTGATATCGGTGACCTAAGGTCAGGTCAATTTCGTGACCTCCCCATAATAAGTCAATGGGAAAATATTAAAATGCTTCCTATTTCAAGGATATGCATGATATTAGTCCAATTACTCCTGGATAATGTAATTATAGGATGTTATTGATGATCCAAGTGCAAGTTTTGTTCAGTGAGACCCCTATGGGGTCATTTGAGGTCATCCGAGTTCACCATCACTTGTGTGTCAATAACTAGCGACATAATGAGGATAAGAAGTAAAACCGACATAAATGTGTTTTCTCGTCGAGACACATCTCCCTATATGTAACATGACCTACTTGGGTCTTGACCTCAGGTCAAAGTCACGTGACCTGTGGTCATTTTTTTAAATAACCTAACAAGGTCACCATGTATATCATTCGAAGCGCCCTGACGAGACAATGTTGAGCCCGCGACTACTGCCCGAGGCGTGACGGAATGTTTACCCCGCGACTACTGTCTGAGGCGTGACGGAATGTTTACCCCGCGACTATACTACCTGAGGCGTGACGGAATGTTTACCCCGCGACTATACTGCCTGAGGTGTGATGGAATGTTTACTCCGCGACTACTGCCTGAGGCTTGACGGAATGTTTACCCCGCGACTACTGCCTGAGGCGAGACGGAATGTTTACCCCGCGACTATACTGTCTGAGGCTTGACGGAATGTTTAGCCCGCGACTACTGCCTGAGGCCGCTGGCCGTGAGCCGCCGACGGTCCATTGGCACGGAAAGACGTCACGTTACGTGACACGGAGAGACGTCACGTTACGTGACACGGAGAGACGTCACGTTACGTGACACGGAGAGACGTCACGTTACGTGAAACGGAGACGTCATGTTACGTGATACGGAGAGACGTCACGTTACGTGACACGGAGAGACGTCACGTTACGTGACCCGGAGAGACGTCACGTTGCGTGACACGGAGAGACGTCACGTTACGTGACACGGAGAGACGTCACGTTACGTGACACGGAGAGACGTCACGTTACGTGACACGGAGAGACGTCACGTTACGTGACACGGAGAGACGGCACGTTACGTGACACGGAGAGACGTCACGTTACGTGACACGGAGAAACGGCACGTTACGTGACACGGAGAGACGGCACGTTACGTGACACGGAGAGACGGCACGTTACGTGACACGGAGAGACGTCACGTTACGTGACACGGAGAGACGGTACGTTACGTGACACGGAGAGACGTCACGTTACGTGACACGGAGAGACGTCACGTTACGTGACACGGAGAGACGGCACGTTACGTGACACGGAGAGACGTCACGTTACGTGACACGGAGAGACGTCACGTTACGTGACACGGAGAGACGTCACGTTACGTGACACGGAGAGACGTCACGTTACGTGACACGGAGAGACGGCACGTTACGGTGCGCAGTGCCAAAGGCCTCAGTCAAATGGTCTGATCAATGTCAGTGGCCCTACGAAGCTAACATTGGTAGAAGACTATCGACTGCAATAAATTTGAGCAATGCTTTTTGCTGTGTTTTATTCAATAATGTAGAAAATAAAATGAATTATCACAGCAAGCGAACTTGTAAATCTAGTAAAACTCTTATCCCATTCTTGCCGTGCGCCCAAAAAAAATCGGTGTACTGTTCGTTCCGTCAAATATTTTCCGTAGCATTTAATCGTTTAGAGACACCAATATGGAACATGCCTCGAGCAAAACATGTCAATTGGAGCTTATTCCGCGTCATTTACTCACAAATCTACAGACGGTTCAGTGACGCTTTTCCGTAGTGAAATATTATACGTCAACTGAGAAGGTATTGGAAGTACATTGTGAAGCGTGAAGTACGTCGTGCTATTTTATCTATTTTATTCGTGCTATACTGGAATCGAATTCGTTTGTTTTGTTTCGCTTCATGATGCAGCTATCACAGAGAATGCTTTATTTCTCTCAGAGAAAATTACATTTGCATAAGGAAAGTGATTATTTGTCTGGGATTTACTTAGATGCAGTGGAAATAAATCGGTTTAGATCTTGGTTCAAGTTTTTACATCACACGCGCGTCGTTTTCTCAACTCTTTATCTCCGGGATGATGATGAATTTGCCACCAGTGAACACAGCCCTGGAACTCGTCATGTGCTCTCGTCGTGGAACTCTCTTTGTATATCCCACAGCATCCAGCTCTGATAAATACGGCGAGCTGCAGCATTAATCCTGTCCCGGGCCGCTGACCCAGCCCAGCTGCACGTGACTGTCGACAGCCCACCAATGCAGTCACCTGTTTTGTGCGCTGCTGCCGCCTGCTATCGGTGTTTGGCTCGTCTGCACCTCATCCCCATCCCCCACTCCTCCTGCTCTCTCGCCCACCCACGGTGGCCGGTCGCTGCCAACAGGCGGCGGCATTAATGATGGGTCGTTCTGCGGGCCTCGCCTCCAGCGGCACCTCTCTGTGTGGAGAATTGGAGACCCGCCGTCGTCGTGCCGCCCCCGATCTCCAGCTGTCAAACTCAGAACACGTCTCCAAGGCCGCAGCCGCTTCTGCAGAGACGGCAATTTATTTCCATCGGCGCAATTGGCAGCGTCGGAGACGGCGGGGTGACTGCGCGAGGGAGACGGCTGGACGGAGGGTGACTGCGCGAGGGGGACGGCTGGACGGAGGGTGACTGCACGAGGGGGACGGCTGGACGGAGGGTGACTGCGCGAGGGGGACGGCTGGACGGAGGATGACTGCGCGAGGGGGACGGCTGGACGGAGGGTGACTGCACGAGGGGGACGGCTGGACGGAGGGTGACTGCACGAGGGTGACGGCTGGACGGCTGAACGGCTGGGACCAGAGGCCATGACCGGAGGAGGCGGGCGCGCCAGACGCGCGGCTGCCGCTGAGGGGCTCGTCACTTCACCGGGCGCGGCGCTGAGAGCCTGGCCACCTCATCACCTCATCACACCAGAGCCTGGCCACTTCATCAGACGAGCCACCGGCCGGCCGTCAGCCGGCCGGTGGCAGGAGCGGCACATCACAGCGCTTTCCGCCAGCCTCTGCCGGCTGACCGCTCCCTGCCCACCACCCGCTGACCGCTGTCGACTCCGTCGGCGGGGGAGCAACAGCCGCGGCCAGAGCTCTGGCGGAAATCCTTTAATGGGCCACCGCTCCTGCTGATGTGATTATATACGACTGAGACGCCACGCTACCAGTGGTGTGCGGCGCCACGCTCTAAAATAGGGCAAGGTCGGCAAACTTTGTAGGAAACGCAGTCCCACACCCGAGTCGGGTCAGTCGAGCAAAGGCGATCAGTGTCTCCAAACGCAAGACGACATGTTGCTCTGGTCCTCATTGTGCACATATGCAGCTCAGCATGGCCAGCGTTCGTTCGCATATACAATTTAGCTTGGCTAGCTTGGTTTATAATTTATAATAGTTAAGAATTAGACAAAATGTCCCTCATCTTGAAGGGCCGTTCTCACGAGTTACCTAGACCGCGGAGAGGAGAGGTTAACAGGTTAACAGGTTAACATAGGAGAGGTTAACATGCTAACAGGTTAACAGAGGAGAGGTTAACACTATCGCATCATATGTCACCGGTTACCTAGACCGCGGAGAGGAGAGGTTAACATTATCGCATCATATGTCACCGGTTACCTAGACCGCGGAGAGGAGAGGTTAACTCTATCGCATCTTATGCCACCGGTTACCTAGACCGCGGAGAGGAGAGGTTAACTCTATCGCATCATATGCCACCGGTTACCTAGACCGAGAGGAGAGGTTAACAGTTAACACTATCGCATCATATGTCACCGGTTACCTAGACCGAGAGGAGAGGTTAACACTATCGCATCATATGTCACCGGTTACCTAGACCGAGAGGAGAAGTTAACACTATCGCATCATATGTCACCGGTTACCTAGACCGAGAGGAGAAGTTAACACTATCGCATCATATGTCACCGGTTACCTAGACCGAGAGGAGAGGTTACCAGTTAACACTATCGCATTATATGTCACCGGTTACCTAGACCGAGAGGAGAGGTTAACACTATCCCATCATATGTCACCGGTTACCTAGACCGAGAGGAGAGGTTAACAGTTAACACTATCGCATTATATGTCACCGGTTACCTAGACCGAGAGGAGAAGTTAGCACTATCGCATCTTATGTCACCGGCTACCTAGACAGAGAGGAGAGGTTAACAGTTAACACTATCGCATCATATGTCACCGGTTACCTAGACCGAGAGGAGAGGTTAACACTATCCCATCATATGTCACCGGTTACCTAGACAGAGAGGAGAGGTTAACACTATCGCATCATATGTCACCGGTTACCTAGACAGAGAGGAGAGGTTAACACTATCGCATCATATGTCACCGGTTACCTAGACCGAGAGGAGAGGTTAACACTATCGCATCATATGGCACCGGTTACCTAGACCGAGAGGAGAGGTTAACAGTTAACACTATCGCAGCATATGTCACCGGTTACCTAGACCGAGAGGAGAGGTTAACACTATCGCATCATATGTCACCGGTTACCTAGACCGAGAGGAGAGGTTAACACTATCCCATCATATGTCACCGGTTACCTAGACCGAGAGGAGAGGTTAACACTATCCCATCATATGTCACCGGTTACCTAGACCGAGAGGAGAGGTTAATAGTTAACACTATCGCATCATATGTCACCGGTTACCTAGACAGAGAGGAGAGGTTAACACTATCGCATCATATGTCACCGGTTACCTAGACCGAGAGGAGAGGTTAACACTATCCCATCATATGTCACCGGTTACCTAGACCGAGAGGAGAGGTTAATAGTTAACACTATCGCATCATATGTCACCGGTTACCTAGACAGAGAGGAGAGGTTAACACTATCGCATCATATGTCACCGGTTACCTAGACCGAGAGGAGAGATTAACACTATCCCATCATATGTCACCGGTTACCTAGACCGAGAGGAGAGGTTAACAGTTAACACTATCGCATCATATGTCACCGGTTACCTAGACCGAGAGGAGAGGTTAACACTATCCCATTATATGTCACCGGTTACCTAGACCGAGAGGAGAGGTTAACACTATCCCATTATATCTCACCGGTTACCTAGACAGAGAGGAGAGGTTAACACTATCGCATCATATGTCACCGGTTACCTAGACCGAGAGGAGAGGTTACCAGTTAACACTATCGCATCATATGTCACCGGTTACCTAGACCGAGAGGAAAGGTTAACACTATCGCATTATGTCACCGGCTACCTAGACCGAGAGGAGAGGTTAACACTATCACATCATATGTCACCGGTTACCTAGACCGAGAGGAGAGGTTAACACTATCGCATCATATGGCACCGGTTACCTAGACCGAGAGGAGAGGTTAACAGTTAACACTATCCCATCATATGTCACCGGTTACCTAGACAGAGAGGAGAGGTTAACACTATCGCATCATATGTCACCGGTTACCTAGACAGAGAGGAGAGGTTAACACTATCCCATCATATGTCACCGGTTACCTAGACCGAGAGGAGAGGTTACCAGTTAACACTATCGCATCATATGTCACCGGTTACATAGACCGAGAGGAGAGGTTAACACTATCCCATCATATGTCACCGGTTACCTAGACCGAGAGGAGAGGTTAACAGTTAACACTATCGCATCATATGTCACCGGTTACCTAGACCGAGAGGAAAGGTTAACACTATCGCATTATGTCACCAGCTACCTAGACCGAGAGGAGAGGTTAATAGTTAACACTATCGCATTATATGTCACCGGTTACCTAGACCGAGAGGAGAGGTTAACAGTTAACACTATCGCATCATATGTCACCGGTTACCTAGACCGAGAGGAAAGGTTAACACTATCGCATTATGTCACCGGCTACCTAGACCGAGAGGAGAGGTTAATAGTTAACACTATCGCATTATATGTCACCGGTTACCTAGACCGAGAGGAGAGGTTAACACTATCCCATCATATGTCACCGGTTACCTAGACAGAGAGGAGAGGTTAACACTATCCCATCATATGTCACCGGTTACCTAGACCGAGAGGAGAGGTTACCAGTTAACACTATCGCATCATATGTCACCGGTTACATAGACCGAGAGGAGAGGTTAACACTATCCCATCATATGTCACCGGTTACCTAGACCGAGAGGAGAGGTTAACAGTTAACACTATCGCATCATATGTCACCGGTTACCTAGACCGAGAGGAAAGGTTAACACTATCGCATTATGTCACCGGCTACCTAGACCGAGAGGAGAGGTTAATAGTTAACACTATCGCATTATATGTCACCGGTTACCTAGACCGAGAGGAGAGGTTAACAGTTAACACTATCGCATCATATGTCACCGGTTACCTAGACCGAGAGGAAAGGTTAACACTATCGCATTATGTCACCGGCTACCTAGACCGAGAGGAGAGGTTAATAGTTAACACTATCGCATTATATGTCACCGGTTACCTAGACCGAGAGGAGAGGTTAACAGTTAACACTATCGCATCTTATGTCACCGGTTACCTAGACCGCGGAGAGGAGGGGTTAACACTATCGCAGCATATGTCACCGGTTACCTAGACCGAGAGGAGAGGTTAACACTATCGCATCATATGTCACCGGTTACCTAGACCGAGAGGAGAGATTAACACTATCCCATCATATGTCACCGGTTACCTAGACCGAGAGGAGAGGTTAACAGTTAACACTATCGCATCATATGTCACCGGTTACCTAGACCGCGGAGAGGAGAGGTTAACACTATCCCATCATATGTCACCGGTTACCTAGACCGAGAGGAGAGGTTAACAGTTAACACTATCGCATCTTATGTCACCGGTTACCTAGACCGCGGAGAGGAGAGGTTAACACTATCCCATCATATGTCACCGGTTACCTAGACCGAGAGGAGAGGTTAACAGTTAACACTATCGCATCATATGTCACCGGTTACCTAGACCGCGGAGAGGAGAGGTTAACACTATCCCATCATATGTCACCGGTTACCTAGACCGAGAGGAGAGGTTAACAGTTAACACTATCGCATCATATGTCACCGGTTACCTAGACCGAGAGGAGAGATTAACACTATCCCATCATATGTCACCGGTTACCTAGACCGAGAGGAGAGGTTAACAGTTAACACTATCGCATTGTATGTCACCGGTTACCTAGACCGCGGAGAGGAGAGGTTAACACTATCCCATCATATGTCACCGGTTACCTAGACCGAGAGGAGAGGTTAACAGTTAACACTATCGCATCTTATGTCACCGGTTACCTAGACCGCGGAGAGGAGAGGTTAACACTATCGCAGCATATGTCACCGGTTACCTAGACCGAGAGGAGAGGTTAACACTATCGCATCATATGTCACCGGTTGCCTAGACCGAGAGGAGAGGTTAACACTATCGCAGCATATGTCACCGGTTACCTAGACCGAGAGGAGAGGTTAACACTATCGCATCATATGTCACCGGTTACCTAGACCGAGAGGAGAGGTTAACAATTAACACTATCGCAGCATATGTCACCGGTTACCTAGACCGAGAGGAGAGGTTAACACTATCGCATCATATGTCACCGGTTACCTAGACCGAGAGGAGAGGTTGGCACTATCCCATCATATGTCACCGGTTACCTAGACAGAGAGGAGAAATTAACACTATCCCATCATATGTCACCGGTTACCTAGACAGAGAGGAGAGGTTAACACTATCCCATCATATGTCACCGGTTACCTAGACCGAGAGGAGAGGTTAACAGTTAACACTATCGCATCATA
Source organism: Chirona hameri (assembly GCA_036785665.1). Taxonomy (NCBI): domain Eukaryota; kingdom Metazoa; phylum Arthropoda; class Thecostraca; order Balanomorpha; family Balanidae; genus Chirona; species Chirona hameri. Next base: position 105,069 of record JAXIVJ010001492.1, on the reverse strand, counting down.
TGTCACCGGTTACCTAGACCGAGATGAGAGGTTAACACTATCGCATCATATGTCACCGGTTACCTAGACAGAGAGGAGAGGTTAACACTATCGCATCATATGTCACCGGTTACCTAGACCGAGAGGAGAGGTTAACACTATCGCATCATATGTCACCGGTTACATAGACCGAGAGGAGAGGTTAACACTATCCCATCATATGTCACCGGTTACCTAGACTGAGAGGAAAGGTTAACAGTTAACACTATCGCATCATATGTCACCGGTTACCTAGACCGAGAGGAGAGGTTAACACTATCGCATCATATGTCACCGGTTACCTAGACCGAGAGGAGAGGTTAACACTATCCCATCATATGTCACCGGTTACCTAGACCGAGAGGAGAGGTTAATAGTTAACACTATCGCATCATATGTCACCGGTTACCTAGACAGAGAGGAGAGGTTAACACTATCGCATCATATGTCACCGGTTACCTAGACCGAGAGGAGAGATTAACACTATCCCATCATATGTCACCGGTTACCTAGACCGAGAGGAGAGGTTAACAGTTAACACTATCGCATCATATGTCACCGGTTACCTAGACCGAGAGGAGAGGTTAACACTATCCCATTATATGTCACCGGTTACCTAGACCGAGAGGAGAGGTTAACACTATCCCATTATATCTCACCGGTTACCTAGACAGAGAGGAGAGGTTAACACTATCGCATCATATGTCACCGGTTACCTAGACCGAGAGGAGAGGTTACCAGTTAACACTATCGCATCATATGTCACCGGTTACCTAGACCGAGAGGAAAGGTTAACACTATCGCATTATGTCACCGGCTACCTAGACCGAGAGGAGAGGTTAACACTATCACATCATATGTCACCGGTTACCTAGACCGAGAGGAGAGGTTAACACTATCGCATCATATGGCACCGGTTACCTAGACCGAGAGGAGAGGTTAACAGTTAACACTATCCCATCATATGTCACCGGTTACCTAGACAGAGAGGAGAGGTTAACACTATCGCATCATATGTCACCGGTTACCTAGACAGAGAGGAGAGGTTAACACTATCCCATCATATGTCACCGGTTACCTAGACCGAGAGGAGAGGTTACCAGTTAACACTATCGCATCATATGTCACCGGTTACATAGACCGAGAGGAGAGGTTAACACTATCCCATCATATGTCACCGGTTACCTAGACCGAGAGGAGAGGTTAACAGTTAACACTATCGCATCATATGTCACCGGTTACCTAGACCGAGAGGAAAGGTTAACACTATCGCATTATGTCACCGGCTACCTAGACCGAGAGGAGAGGTTAATAGTTAACACTATCGCATTATATGTCACCGGTTACCTAGACCGAGAGGAGAGGTTAACAGTTAACACTATCGCATCATATGTCACCGGTTACCTAGACCGAGAGGAAAGGTTAACACTATCGCATTATGTCACCGGCTACCTAGACCGAGAGGAGAGGTTAATAGTTAACACTATCGCATTATATGTCACCGGTTACCTAGACCGAGAGGAGAGGTTAACACTATCCCATCATATGTCACCGGTTACCTAGACAGAGAGGAGAGGTTAACACTATCCCATCATATGTCACCGGTTACCTAGACCGAGAGGAGAGGTTACCAGTTAACACTATCGCATCATATGTCACCGGTTACATAGACCGAGAGGAGAGGTTAACACTATCCCATCATATGTCACCGGTTACCTAGACCGAGAGGAGAGGTTAACAGTTAACACTATCGCATCATATGTCACCGGTTACCTAGACCGAGAGGAAAGGTTAACACTATCGCATTATGTCACCGGCTACCTAGACCGAGAGGAGAGGTTAATAGTTAACACTATCGCATTATATGTCACCGGTTACCTAGACCGAGAGGAGAGGTTAACAGTTAACACTATCGCATCATATGTCACCGGTTACCTAGACCGAGAGGAAAGGTTAACACTATCGCATTATGTCACCGGCTACCTAGACCGAGAGGAGAGGTTAATAGTTAACACTATCGCATTATATGTCACCGGTTACCTAGACCGAGAGGAGAGGTTAACAGTTAACACTATCGCATCTTATGTCACCGGTTACCTAGACCGCGGAGAGGAGAGGTTAACACTATCGCAGCATATGTCACCGGTTACCTAGACCGAGAGGAGAGGTTAACACCATCGCATCATATGTCACCGGTTACCTAGACCGAGAGGAGAGATTAACACTATCCCATCATATGTCACCGGTTACCTAGACCGAGAGGAGAGGTTAACAGTTAACACTATCGCATCATATGTCACCGGTTACCTAGACCGCGGAGAGGAGAGGTTAACACTATCCCATCATATGTCACCGGTTACCTAGACCGAGAGGAGAGGTTAACAGTTAACACTATCGCATCTTATGTCACCGGTTACCTAGACCGCGGAGAGGAGAGGTTAACACTATCCCATCATATGTCACCGGTTACCTAGACCGAGAGGAGAGGTTAACAGTTAACACTATCGCATCATATGTCACCGGTTACCTAGACCGCGGAGAGGAGAGGTTAACACTATCCCATCATATGTCACCGGTTACCTAGACCGAGAGGAGAGGTTAACAGTTAACACTATCGCATCATATGTCACCGGCTACCTAGACCGAGAGGAGAGATTAACACTATCCCATCATATGTCACCGGTTACCTAGACCGAGAGGAGAGGTTAACAGTTAACACTATCGCATTATATGTCACCGGTTACCTAGACCGCGGAGAGGAGAGGTTAACACTATCCCATCATATGTCACCGGTTACCTAGACCGAGAGGAGAGGTTAACAGTTAACACTATCGCATCTTATGTCACCGGTTACCTAGACCGCGGAGAGGAGAGGTTAACACTATCGCAGCATATGTCACCGGTTACCTAGACCGAGAGGAGAGGTTAACACTATCGCATCATATGTCACCGGTTGCCTAGACCGAGAGGAGAGGTTAACACTATCGCAGCATATGTCACCGGTTACCTAGACCGAGAGGAGAGGTTAACACTATCGCATCATATGTCACCGGTTACCTAGACCGAGAGGAGAGGTTAACAATTAACACTATCGCAGCATATGTCACCGGTTACCTAGACCGAGAGGAGAGGTTAACACTATCGCATCATATGTCACCGGTTACCTAGACCGAGAGGAGAGGTTGGCACTATCCCATCATATGTCACCGGTTACCTAGACAGAGAGGAGAAATTAACACTATCCCATCATATGTCACCGGTTACCTAGACAGAGAGGAGAGGTTAACACTATCCCATCATATGTCACCGGTTACCTAGACCGAGAGGAGAGGTTAACAGTTAACACTATCGCATCATATGTCACCGGTTACCTAGACCGAGATGAGAGGTTAACACTATCGCATCATATGTCACCGGTTACCTAGACAGAGAGGAGAGGTTAACACTATCGCATCATATGTCACCGGTTACCTAGACCGAGAGGAGAGGTTAACACTATCGCATCATATGTCACCGGTTACATAGACCGAGAGGAGAGGTTAACACTATCCCATCATATGTCACCGGTTACCTAGACTGAGAGGAAAGGTTAACAGTTAACACTATCGCATCATATGTCACCGGTTACCTAGACCGAGAGGAGAGGTTAACACTATCGCATCATATGTCACCGGTTACCTAGACCGAGAGGAGAGGTTAACACTATCCCATCATATGTCACCGGTTACCTAGACCGAGAGGAGAGGTTAATAGTTAACACTATCGCATCATATGTCACCGGTTACCTAGACAGAGAGGAGAGGTTAACACTATCGCATCATATGTCACCGGTTACCTAGACCGAGAGGAGAGATTAACACTATCCCATCATATGTCACCGGTTACCTAGACCGAGAGGAGAGGTTAACAGTTAACACTATCGCATCATATGTCACCGGTTACCTAGACCGAGAGGAGAGGTTAACACTATCCCATTATATGTCACCGGTTACCTAGACCGAGAGGAGAGGTTAACACTATCCCATTATATCTCACCGGTTACCTAGACAGAGAGGAGAGGTTAACACTATCGCATCATATGTCACCGGTTACCTAGACCGAGAGGAGAGGTTACCAGTTAACACTATCGCATCATATGTCACCGGTTACCTAGACCGAGAGGAAAGGTTAACACTATCGCATTATGTCACCGGCTACCTAGACCGAGAGGAGAGGTTAACACTATCACATCATATGTCACCGGTTACCTAGACCGAGAGGAGAGGTTAACACTATCGCATCATATGGCACCGGTTACCTAGACCGAGAGGAGAGGTTAACAGTTAACACTATCCCATCATATGTCACCGGTTACCTAGACAGAGAGGAGAGGTTAACACTATCGCATCATATGTCACCGGTTACCTAGACAGAGAGGAGAGGTTAACACTATCCCATCATATGTCACCGGTTACCTAGACCGAGAGGAGAGGTTACCAGTTAACACTATCGCATCATATGTCACCGGTTACATAGACCGAGAGGAGAGGTTAACACTATCCCATCATATGTCACCGGTTACCTAGACCGAGAGGAGAGGTTAACAGTTAACACTATCGCATCATATGTCACCGGTTACCTAGACCGAGAGGAAAGGTTAACACTATCGCATTATGTCACCGGCTACCTAGACCGAGAGGAGAGGTTAATAGTTAACACTATCGCATTATATGTCACCGGTTACCTAGACCGAGAGGAGAGGTTAACAGTTAACACTATCGCATCATATGTCACCGGTTACCTAGACCGAGAGGAAAGGTTAACACTATCGCATTATGTCACCGGCTACCTAGACCGAGAGGAGAGGTTAATAGTTAACACTATCGCATTATATGTCACCGGTTACCTAGACCGAGAGGAGAGGTTAACACTATCCCATCATATGTCACCGGTTACCTAGACAGAGAGGAGAGGTTAACACTATCCCATCATATGTCACCGGTTACCTAGACCGAGAGGAGAGGTTACCAGTTAACACTATCGCATCATATGTCACCGGTTACATAGACCGAGAGGAGAGGTTAACACTATCCCATCATATGTCACCGGTTACCTAGACCGAGAGGAGAGGTTAACAGTTAACACTATCGCATCATATGTCACCGGTTACCTAGACCGAGAGGAAAGGTTAACACTATCGCATTATGTCACCGGCTACCTAGACCGAGAGGAGAGGTTAATAGTTAACACTATCGCATTATATGTCACCGGTTACCTAGACCGAGAGGAGAGGTTAACAGTTAACACTATCGCATCATATGTCACCGGTTACCTAGACCGAGAGGAAAGGTTAACACTATCGCATTATGTCACCGGCTACCTAGACCGAGAGGAGAGGTTAATAGTTAACACTATCGCATTATATGTCACCGGTTACCTAGACCGAGAGGAGAGGTTAACAGTTAACACTATCGCATCTTATGTCACCGGTTACCTAGACCGCGGAGAGGAGAGGTTAACACTATCGCAGCATATGTCACCGGTTACCTAGACCGAGAGGAGAGGTTAACACTATCGCATCATATGTCACCGGTTACCTAGACCGAGAGGAGAGATTAACACTATCCCATCATATGTCACCGGTTACCTAGACCGAGAGGAGAGGTTAACAGTTAACACTATCGCATCATATGTCACCGGTTACCTAGACCGCGGAGAGGAGAGGTTAACACTATCCCATCATATGTCACCGGTTACCTAGACCGAGAGGAGAGGTTAACAGTTAACACTATCGCATCTTATGTCACCGGTTACCTAGACCGCGGAGAGGAGAGGTTAACTCTATCCCATCATATGTCACCGGTTACCTAGACCGAGAGGAGAGGTTAACAGTTAACACTATCGCATCATATGTCACCGGTTACCTAGACCGCGGAGAGGAGAGGTTAACACTATCCCATCATATGTCACCGGTTACCTAGACCGAGAGGAGAGGTTAACAGTTAACACTATCGCATCATATGTCACCGGTTACCTAGACCGAGAGGAGAGATTAACACTATCCCATCATATGTCACCGGTTACCTAGACCGAGAGGAGAGGTTAACAGTTAACACTATCGCATCATATGTCACCGGTTACCTAGACCGCGGAGAGGAGAGGTTAACACTATCCCATCATATGTCACCGGTTACCTAGACCGAGAGGAGAGGTTAACAGTTAACACTATCGCATCTTATGTCACCGGTTACCTAGACCGCGGAGAGGAGAGGTTAACACTATCGCAGCATATGTCACCGGTTACCTAGACCGAGAGGAGAGGTTAACACTATCGCATCATATGTCACCGGTTGCCTAGACCGAGAGGAGAGGTTAACACTATCGCAGCATATGTCACCGGTTACCTAGACCGAGAGGAGAGGTTAACACTATCGCATCATATGTCACCGGTTACCTAGGCCGAGAGGAGAGGTTAACAATTAACACTATCGCAGCATATGTCACCGGTTACCTAGACCGAGAGGAGAGGTTAACACTATCGCATCATATGTCACCGGTTACCTAGACCGAGAGGAGAGGTTGGCACTATCCCATCATATGTCACCGGTTACCTAGACAGAGAGGAGAAATTAACACTATCCCATCATATGTCACCGGTTACCTAGACAGAGAGGAGAGGTTAACACTATCCCATCATATGTCACCGGTTACCTAGACCGAGAGGAGAGGTTAACAGTTAACACTATCGCATCATATGTCACCGGTTACCTAGACCGAGATGAGAGGTTAACACTATCGCATCATATGTCACCGGTTACCTAGACAGAGAGGAGAGGTTAACACTATCGCATCATATGTCACCGGTTACCTAGACCGAGAGGAGAGGTTAACACTATCGCATCATATGTCACCGGTTACATAGACCGAGAGGAGAGGTTAACACTATCCCATCATATGTCACCGGTTACCTAGACTGAGAGGAAAGGTTAACAGTTAACACTATCGCATCATATGTCACCGGTTACCTAGACCGAGAGGAGAGGTTAACACTATCGCATCATATGTCACCGGTTACCTAGACCGAGAGGAGAGGTTAACACTATCGCATCATATGTCACCGGTTACCTAGACCGAGAGGAGAGGTTAACACTATCCCATCATATGTCACCGGTTACCTAGACAGAGAGGAGAGGTTAACACTATCCCATCATATGTCACCGGTTACCTAGACCGAGAGGAGAGGTTAACAGTTAACACTATCGCATCATATGTCACCGGTTACCTAGACCGAGAGGAGAGGTTAACAGTTAACACTATCGCATTATATGTCACCGGTTACATAGACCGAGAGGAGAGGTTAACACTATCCCATCATATGTCACCGGTTACCTAGACTGAGAGGAAAGGTTAACAGTTAACACTATCGCATCATATGTCACCGGTTACCTAGACCGAGAGGAGAGGTTAACACTATCGCATCATATGTCACCGGTTACCTAGACCGAGAGGAGAGGTTAACACTATCCCATCATATGTCACCGGTTACCTAGACCGAGAGGAGAGGTTAATAGTTAACACTATCGCATCATATGTCACCGGTTACCTAGACAGAGAGGAGAGGTTAACACTATCGCATCATATGTCACCGGTTACCTAGACCGAGAGGAGAGATTAACACTATCCCATCATATGTCACCGGTTACCTAGACCGAGAGGAGAGGTTAACAGTTAACACTATCGCATCATATGTCACCGGTTACCTAGACCGAGAGGAGAGGTTAACACTATCCCATTATATGTCACCGGTTACCTAGACCGAGAGGAGAGGTTAACACTATCCCATTATATCTCACCGGTTACCTAGACAGAGAGGAGAGGTTAACACTATCGCATCATATGTCACCGGTTACCTAGACCGAGAGGAGAGGTTACCAGTTAACACTATCGCATCATATGTCACCGGTTACCTAGACCGAGAGGAAAGGTTAACACTATCGCATTATGTCACCGGCTACCTAGACCGAGAGGAGAGGTTAACACTATCACATCATATGTCACCGGTTACCTAGACCGAGAGGAGAGGTTAACACTATCGCATCATATGGCACCGGTTACCTAGACCGAGAGGAGAGGTTAACAGTTAACACTATCCCATCATATGTCACCGGTTACCTAGACAGAGAGGAGAGGTTAACACTATCGCATCATATGTCACCGGTTACCTAGACAGAGAGGAGAGGTTAACACTATCCCATCATATGTCACCGGTTACCTAGACCGAGAGGAGAGGTTACCAGTTAACACTATCGCATCATATGTCACCGGTTACATAGACCGAGAGGAGAGGTTAACACTATCCCATCATATGTCACCGGTTACCTAGACCGAGAGGAGAGGTTAACAGTTAACACTATCGCATCATATGTCACCGGTTACCTAGACCGAGAGGAAAGGTTAACACTATCGCATTATGTCACCGGCTACCTAGACCGAGAGGAGAGGTTAATAGTTAACACTATCGCATTATATGTCACTGGTTACCTAGACCGAGAGGAGAGGTTAACAGTTAACACTATCGCATCATATGTCACCGGTTACCTAGACCGAGAGGAAAGGTTAACACTATCGCATTATGTCACCGGCTACCTAGACCGAGAGGAGAGGTTAATAGTTAACACTATCGCATTATATGTCACCGGTTACCTAGACCGAGAGGAGAGGTTAACACTATCCCATCATATGTCACCGGTTACCTAGACAGAGAGGAGAGGTTAACACTATCCCATCATATGTCACCGGTTACCTAGACCGAGAGGAGAGGTTACCAGTTAACACTATCGCATCATATGTCACCGGTTACATAGACCGAGAGGAGAGGTTAACACTATCCCATCATATGTCACCGGTTACCTAGACCGAGAGGAGAGGTTAACAGTTAACACTATCGCATCATATGTCACCGGTTACCTAGACCGAGAGGAAAGGTTAACACTATCGCATTATGTCACCGGCTACCTAGACCGAGAGGAGAGGTTAATAGTTAACACTATCGCATTATATGTCACCGGTTACCTAGACCGAGAGGAGAGGTTAACAGTTAACACTATCGCATCATATGTCACCGGTTACCTAGACCGAGAGGAAAGGTTAACACTATCGCATTATGTCACCGGCTACCTAGACCGAGAGGAGAGGTTAATAGTTAACACTATCGCATTATATGTCACCGGTTACCTAGACCGAGAGGAGAGGTTAACAGTTAACACTATCGCATCTTATGTCACCGGTTACCTAGACCGCGGAGAGGAGAGGTTAACACTATCGCAGCATATGTCACCGGTTACCTAGACCGAGAGGAGAGGTTAACAGTTAACACTATCGCATCATATGTCACCGGTTACCTAGACCGCGGAGAGGAGAGGTTAACACTATCCCATCATATGTCACCGGTTACCTAGACCGAGAGGAGAGGTTAACAGTTAACACTATCGCATCTTATGTCACCGGTTACCTAGACCGCGGAGAGGAGAGGTTAACTCTATCCCATCATATGTCACCGGTTACCTAGACCGAGAGGAGAGGTTAACAGTTAACACTATCGCATCATATGTCACCGGTTACCTAGACCGCGGAGAGGAGAGGTTAACACTATCCCATCATATGTCACCGGTTACCTAGACCGAGAGGAGAGGTTAACAGTTAACACTATCGCATCATATGTCACCGGTTACCTAGACCGAGAGGAGAGATTAACACTATCCCATCATATGTCACCGGTTACCTAGACCGAGAGGAGAGGTTAACAGTTAACACTATCGCATCATATGTCACCGGTTACCTAGACCGCGGAGAGGAGAGGTTAACACTATCCCATCATATGTCACCGGTTACCTAGACCGAGAGGAGAGGTTAACAGTTAACACTATCGCATCTTATGTCACCGGTTACCTAGACCGCGGAGAGGAGAGGTTAACACTATCGCAGCATATGTCACCGGTTACCTAGACCGAGAGGAGAGGTTAACACTATCGCATCATATGTCACCGGTTGCCTAGACCGAGAGGAGAGGTTAACACTATCGCAGCATATGTCACCGGTTACCTAGACCGAGAGGAGAGGTTAACACTATCGCATCATATGTCACCGGTTACCTAGACCGAGAGGAGAGGTTAACAATTAACACTATCGCAGCATATGTCACCGGTTACCTAGACCGAGAGGAGAGGTTAACACTATCGCATCATATGTCACCGGTTACCTAGACCGAGAGGAGAGGTTGGCACTATCCCATCATATGTCACCGGTTACCTAGACAGAGAGGAGAAATTAACACTATCCCATCATATGTCACCGGTTACCTAGACAGAGAGGAGAGGTTAACACTATCCCATCATATGTCACCGGTTACCTAGACCGAGAGGAGAGGTTAACAGTTAACACTATCGCATCATATGTCACCGGTTACCTAGACCGAGATGAGAGGTTAACACTATCGCATCATATGTCACCGGTTACCTAGACAGAGAGGAGAGGTTAACACTATCGCATCATATGTCACCGGTTACCTAGACCGAGAGGAGAGGTTAACACTATCGCATCATATGTCACCGGTTACATAGACCGAGAGGAGAGGTTAACACTATCCCATCATATGTCACCGGTTACCTAGACTGAGAGGAAAGGTTAACAGTTAACACTATCGCATCATATGTCACCGGTTACCTAGACCGAGAGGAGAGGTTAACACTATCGCATCATATGTCACCGGTTACCTAGACCGAGAGGAGAGGTAAACACTATCGCATCATATGTCACCGGTTACCTAGACCGAGAGGAGAGGTTAACACTATCCCATCATATGTCACCGGTTACCTAGACAGAGAGGAGAGGTTAACACTATCCCATCATATGTCACCGGTTACCTAGACCGAGAGGAGAGGTTAACAGTTAACACTATCACATCATATGTCACCGGTTACCTAGACCGAGAGGAGAGGTTAACAGTTAACACTATCGCATTATATGTCACCGGTTACATAGACCGAGAGGAGAGGTTAACACTATCCCATCATATGTCACCGGTTACCTAGACCGAGAGGAGAAGTTAACAGTTAACACTATCGCATTATATGTCACCGGTTACATAGACCGAGAGGAGAGGTTAACACTATCCCATCATATGTCACCGGTTACCTAGACCGAGAGGAGAGGTTAACACTATCCCATCATATGTCACCGGTTACCTAGACAGAGAGGAGAGGTTAACACTATCCCATCATATGTCACCGGTTACCTAGACCGCGAGGAGAGGTTAACACTATCGCATCATATGTCACCGGTTACCTAGACAGAGAGGAGAGGTTAACACTATCCCATCATATGTCACCGGTTACCTAGACCGAGAGGAGAGGTTAACACTATCGCATCATATGTCACCGGTTACCTAGACAGAGAGGAGAGGTTAACACTATCCCATCATGTGTCACCGGTTACCTAGACCGAGAGGAGAGGTTAACAGTTAACACTATCGCATCATATGTCACCGGTTACCTAGACCGAGAGGAGAGGTTAACACTATCGCATCATATGTCACCGGTTACCTAGACCGAGAGGAGAGGTTAACAGTTAACACTATCGCATCATATGTCACCGGTTACCTAGACCGAGAGGAGAGGTTAACACTATCGCATCATATGTCACCGGTTACCTAGACCGAGAGGAGAGGTTAACACTATCGCATCATATGTCACCGGTTACCTAGACAGAGAGGAGAGGTTAACACTATCCCATCATATGTCACCGGTTACCTAGACCGAGAGGAGAGGTTAACAGTTAACACTATCGCATCATATGTCACCGGTTACCTAGACCGAGAGGAGAGGTTAACACTATCCCATCATATGTCACCGGTTACCTAGACCGAGAGGAGAGGTTAACAGTTAACACTATCGCATCATATGTCACCGGTTACCTAGACCGAGAGGAGAGGTTAACACTATCCCATCATATGTCACCGGTTACCTAGACAGAGAGGAGAGGTTAACACTATCGCATCATATGTCACCGGTTACCTAGACCGAGAGGAGAGGTTAACACTATCGCATCTTATGTCACCGGTTACCTAGACCGAGAGGAGAGGTTAACACTATCGCATCATATGTCACCGGTTACCTAGACCGAGAGGAGAGGTTAACAGTTAACACTATCGCATCATATGTCACCGGTTACCTAGACCGAGAGGAGAGGTTAACACTATCGCATCATATGTCACCGGTTACCTAGACCGAGAGGAGAGGTTAACACTATCACATCATATGTCACCGGTTACCTAGACAGAGAGGAGAGGTTAACACTATCCCATCATATGTCACCGGTTACCTGGACCGAGAGGAGAGGTTAACAGTTAACACTATCGCATCATATGTCACCGGTTACCTAGACCGAGAGGAGAGGTTAACACTATCCCATCATATGTCACCGGTTACCTAGACCGAGAGGAGAGGTTAACACTATCGCATCATATGTCACCGGTTACCTAGACAGAGAGGAGAGGTTAACACTATCGCATCATATGTCACCGGTTACCTAGACCGAGAGGAGAGGTTAACACTATCGCATTATATGTCACCGGTTACATAAATGATGCATTTCCAGGCAAAGCAATGTATTGACCAAAAAAAAAATCATCACTAACTGCCGGGCTCCACTGCGCGTTTTTTGCAATTTATCGCTTCACTTTTACGTTTAATCAGGTCGACTTTGCGTTTCCTCACGTCCATAAAAATGTTAACCTCGTGTGAATATACAGTGCAGGCTCCAACTAAACGAAATTGGAAAGTGAAGAAAAGAAAAAGTGCATAATTGGTACGGTAAATCCCAAAATCGACACGCAAAGTCGCAAAAGTGTAACTAGAAAACGCAGAATCGACACGCAGAAACGAAAAATGAGAAAGAATGAAAAGAAGAAAATGTTTGATCAGTTGAAAGTTTTGCACTTTTGTAGTTCAGTGTGCTCATCATGCCACCTTTTATGCCACCTATATGTAACAGGGGGGGGGGGGGCGGATCCCCCCCCCCTCATGTTTTTCGCAGATATCTCCAGAACGGGTGGGAGCAGGCCCATGCAATTTTGGGACTTTTCCCAAAATATATTTCCACATATGGAGTCAAAATTTTAGTTCTTAACCTGAACAGAGGCGGTTCCAGGGCACGTTTTTGGGAGGGTTCTGCGGCGACATTTGGCGATAATACGGAAATGCGATCTTCACGGTTTCTTCCTAACTGCCTCAAGTATGAAGGAATTGGAATTATATCGGTTTACGGTGATTGAAACAATTGAAAATTAGTTGATGTTAATTAAATATCATAAAAAATGAATGCATGGCATAGGCGGTTTCAGGGGCTTGGCAAGGGGAGGTTTCCAGGAAGTATTAAATGCTTGGCGGGAAGCCAATAGAGCGATGTAAGGGGCATTTATAGCTACAAGATGTAAAAGATAGTTTCTCCTTTAATTATTTTCATAATTTATTACATATATAGTACATTACATATATCGGTTTACGGTGATTGAAACAATTGAAAATTAGTTGATGTTAATTAAATATCATAAAAAATGAATGCATGGCATAGGCGGTTTCAGGGGCTTGGCAAGGGGAGGTTTCCAGGAAGTATTAAATGCTTGGCGGGAAGCCAATAGAGCGATGTAAGGGGCATTTATAGCTACAAGATGTAAAAGATAGTTTCTCCTTCCATTATTTTCATAATTTATTACATATATAGTTGCAGGGGCGTGTTCAGGCACATGAAAAGGGGGTGACTGGCATGGTGATGACGATATGCCAGCGATTACGGCGCAATAGACGGTTAGTTTATAATTATATATGCACATATGAGGCCAGGAGAGGGAATGAGGTCGTTTTTGCAGAGGTGCGCTCAGGAATGGAAGAAAGGGGGTCATATTATTGCAAGGAAACTAAGATGCATAAGCCTACCATGACATAACATACTGCTGTTTTCGGATGAAACATGCACCATAGGGTACTCTACGAACGATTATAAGATAATAGGCGAGTCCAGGTAGCGGGGTAAGCAATGTGAATTGAAGTTGTAAGTGAAATAGTCACTGTTGACTAGTTAGTATCATTACCGAGCGGGCGCGAAGCGCCCGTGAAGTTTCTCGTCGACTTACTAGACAAATTTACATTTGACCCGGCCCGACCCGGCCATACAGATGCTTTTTCGGAAGCTAATAACTTTGCAACCACTGCTTCGATTGAGATCGGGTTTTGACCATTGGATAGGACCATCAAATCAATTTTGATTGTGTTATGGTGCGTTCTGATAGGTGTGGTACCACAGCGCGTGGCACCCGCAGACGTCGATTTTTTTTAAAAATCATTATTGATCAAAAATGGCTTGATTTATCTAAGCATTCGTTTTTGTATACGCTGAAGCATGCAGCGCTCAGGACGTACTCCCTTTTGGCGGATTCGAGAAAGGAGATCATGTACAATTTAATATTTAAAAAAATATGTTCGCATGCCTGGCAATTTGTATGGAGGACTAAAAGGACTAAAAGGACTGTGTTACTGCCACGTGTGCCCCCGTACTGTTTCATATTTCAAACCTGCTTTATCTTTACCAGTGCGCGCCCGCTCGGTCATCGCCCAAAAAGGCGTTTTACTGGTAATAGCGGATAATATACCTATCAATAAGTCTTGGGCCTCCCCAGTTTGGATCCTGGATACGCCTATGATGAAGTACAACATGCAAAAAGGAACTATCTACGATCAGTAACTTATTTATAGTGCTGGGTAGCAACTTGCCTGCGGTTAATATTTGTTTTTATATTTGACCTCCCTTTTTCACTAACCTGGTACCGCCTATGGCGAGAAAAAATATTTGTATAACTGTTTTGTCTAATGTCACAATAACACACCATTTCATTTATTAAAAAACATAACAAAATGGTTTTATTACGCATTTACTTCACCCCGCATATTAACACGCGCCCTGGAGGGGGCGAAATTCGCCCACCCCTTCGGTTTTTCGAGGATAGCGCAAAAACGGCGGCGCGCAGCGCCGCCGTTTTTTGTATACCTGTTTAGAAATGAACTTCCCGCATTATGTAAAATTCTTGGCCTCAGGTCATCTCAGGTCAGGTCACCAGACCAGGTCACGTGATGACCTCAACTCCAAAACGTTTGCAGTAGTACCACAGCCACAGTTTTACGCCGATCGGTTTCAATCTTGCAGGACTTCATAAGGTCATATATACCAACAATTTGTTTTTATCGGATTTCTAATATCGGTGACCTAAGGTCAGGTCAATTTTGTGACCGCCAACACGGTTTTATCAATAACTATCGACATAATGAAGATAGAGAAGAGAAAACGGTACCAATATGTTTGTTTCGTCGAAACACGTCTCTCGATATGCAACATGACCAACTTGGGTCACCACTTGACCTTGACCTGAGGTCAAATTTCTCAGTTGACCTAACCCGGTCACCATGAATATGATTCGAAGCGCCTTGACAAGACACACGCGATGGCGTACACATTATTGCTTTATCTTTATTAGGTAAAAGGTTATTTGGGGAAAACAGTTTTGAAAACAAAATCACCTTTTTGACATTCGATGACCTCTGGAGCCTAAACTATTGACCTGAGCTCAAATCTGAGGACGCCTATGTCGATTGCATTTTTGCAATGACTTTCGATTGCTTTGTTCCGTTTGCTGCTAACTATCATAGTTCCCGAGATATTTGGGAGTGTTCGAACCGAAGTCTTGAAAACTTGAAAATCTGACCCTTGATGACCTCTGGTGACTTCAATATTGACCTGAAGAAAAAAAATTAACGAAATACTTTCGAAAGAGCTTGTCTCGAGCTATCTAACGTCGTTTCCCGCTTGTCGCTACGTTGCGTGGTTTTCGAGATCATAGGGGGGCGAAATCCGCCCCCCCTCCAGGGCGTGTAATTATCAGAGGCTCTCCAGGGCGCGTGTTAAGTGACCTGCACACGCCTATGATTTTTGAATTTTCAAAAGTCACCTCCATATATTAGTTTCCAATTCAATCTCTATCGATTCCCGTTGGTTGCGTTAAAATCGGTTGATCAACATGACAGCTGTGTTGGATCACATATACCTCTAAACTTTGTAGTTTTTGCCCCCTAAAAGGACTAAAAGGACTGTGTTACTGCCACGTGTGCCCCCGTACCGTTTCATACTTCAAACCTGCTTTATCTTTACCATAACGTCCCCTATAAACAATTTTTTTTAAAAAAGAAATGTAGATCGTGTTGAGGAGAATCAAACGCCGTTTCATTTTTTAAAATCGGACGAGTAGATATCGAGATCTCGGGGGAGGGGGGGGGGCCGAATCCGCCCCCCCCCCCCTGTTACCAATAGGGGTAGCCAGGAGCCTGTTACAAATATGGACGGGGGAGGGCGTTTAACGCCACCCCTGATTAATTTTCGCAATAGCTGAAAAATTAATAGCGCTATAAACGTGACACTTCGGGTACCTTCTTATCAATCATGTTACGTCCTGTGTGCAAAAATGAAGAAATTTTGGCGATTTTTTTCTTCGACTTATAGCTAATTTAGTGACGTCACTACACACGAGTGTTACACCAAAATCATCTAAACTTGTCCAGGCCGTACAAATGCCACATTTGAAGCCAAATGCAATCGAAAAAAGCCAAACGATCGAAAATTGCAACAGCTTCAAACTGGCTAGCTCGGATTTGTGAAATTTTAGTTGTTGACCCCAAAACTAAAAAAAAAACTATTTGTTTTGGGGGGAAATTATCACAAAATTCAAATTTTCTAAAATATTTTAAAATCGGATGATATGTCAGAGAACCATACCTAGGCAACTACCATACCAAATTTAGAACTGATATCTTCATTTTTGACTGACTTATGGCATCTCTAAAGTATGGGTAACTCATGACGTCATATTTTGAAATTGCGTTGTTTTGCTTTTATTTACTATATACCGACAAATAAATGTCACCACTGTATTTCTGAGATAAAACTGGTCTAGCAACATGCCTTTTTTGTTTAGATTTAACAATTTAAAATGTTGACCTTCGGTGACCTGAACTTGACCTGAAATTGACATTTACTTCACATAAATGAAGTCAGGTGGTAAAATGACTATCACTATCGAATTATACGTGGAAAATAACTCATAAAACATGTGTTGCATGACTTTCGTAGATATGAGCATAGTGACCGTTTGTGACCTGACCTTGGCCTTGACCTTGACCTTGGCCAACAATCTCACTTTAGCTCATGCGGGATATGTTCATACCATTGACAGCACTTTGGGTGAAACTGGTGGCAATCGAAGGCTTTGGATGAAAAGTATGACCCATAAACTCAAATACATTTTACATTTTAGCATGCTTTATATTCGTCTCATTGAGAGCTTTCGATTGCCGCATTGCGTGTCTCGCTTCAATCATTGGTTCGTAAGATAACCATTGGGGCGTTTAACACTCCCCCCAGGCAATGGCGTTCTGCTGAGACCCCAGCCAATGCCGGGTTAAGTGATTTGTGGCTGTGTTTCAAGCGGTTTTAACTTGATTTCGTGAATGTCTGTATACGCCATACGGTCAATAAAAGCCAATAGACGCAATTAAGAAAATATGACGTCATGAGTTACCCATACTTTAGATGCCATAAGTCAGTCAAAAATGGTTATATCATTTTGCAATTTGATATGGAAGTTGTTCATATGTGGTTCTCTGACATATATTCAGTTTTTTATATCTTTGAAAAATTATATTTTTGTGCCATTTTTTTTTGGGGGGGGGGTCAAAAACCAAAATTGTCACAAATCTGAGACAGCCATGTTGCAGCCCTTTCTATTTTCTATCGTTTCACTTTTTTATTGCATTTTGCTCAAAATATGGCATTTGTACAGTCTGTTAAAGTTTAGATGATTTTTGTGTAAAACTGGTGTGTAGTGACGTCACTAAATTCGATATAACTCGATTAAACAAAATCGACAAAATTTCACCATTTTTGCACAGCAGACTTACAATCGATGTCGAAGAAGTATCCGAAGTTTCACGTTGATAGCGCTATTGGTGTTTGAGCTATTACGCCCCCCACCCCCTCTCCCCAGTCAATGGCGGGTTAAGCATATTGCACAATCGATAAAACCAAAAACGACAGAAAATCGACTTCTCGGAAGCCAGCACCCTGGCCAGCCGGCGGGTCAGTCTGACCAGCCGGCGGGTCAGTCTGGCCAGCCGGCGGGTCAGTCTGACCAGCCGGCGGGTCAGTCTGACCAGCCGGCGGGTCAGTCTGGCCAGCCGGCGGGTCAGTCTAGCCAGCCGGCGGGTCAGTCTGGCCAGCCGGCGGGTCAGTCTGGCCAGCCGGCGGGTCAGTCTGACCAGCAGGCGGGTCAGTCTGGCCAGCCGGCGGGTCAGTCTGGCCAGCCGGCGGGTCAGTCTGGCCAGCCGGCGGGTCAGTCTGACCAACCGGCGGGTCAGTCTGACCAGCCGGCGGGTCAGTCTGGCCAGCCGGCGGGTCAGTCTAGCCAGCCGGCGGGTCAGTCTGGCCAGCCGGCGGGTCAGTCTGACCAGCCGGCGAGTCAGTCTTGCCAGCCGGCGGGTCAGTCTGACCAGCCGGCGGGTCAGTCTGACCAGCCGGCGGGTCAGTCTGGCCAGCCGGCGGGTCAGCCTGGCCAGCCGGCGGGTCAGTCTGGCCAGCCGGCGGGTCAGTCTGGCCAGCCGGCGGGTCAGTCTGACCAGCCGGCGGGTCAGTCTAGCCAGCCGGCGGGTCAGTCTAGCCAGCCGGCGGGTCAGTCTGGCCAGCCGGCGGGTCAGCCTGGCCAGCCGGCGGGTCAGTCTGACCAGCCGGCGGGTCAGTCTGGCCGACAGCGGTGCCTGTCTATGACCGGGGCCGTTGTGAGCTGAGTTGGCCGGCGTCCAGACGCGCGATGCGGGCGCCATAGTGACCAGTAGCATGCGGCTGCCATAGTGACACCCAGACCTTCATAGATCAGAGCTTTGTTGCCTGAGGCAACACGACTGACAGCCCCCCCCCCCTCCTCCCAGCCCCGCCCATCCCGACTCCGGATATCCCGAGCACGGCTTTACCAGTGAGATATCAGCGGCAACCCACAATTTTCTCCAGTATGAAACTGTTATGACAACCCGGCCTTCCAGTATCAACTGTAATGGCAACCCGGCCTTCCAGTATCAACTGTAATGGCAACCCGGCCTTCCAATATCAATTGTAATGGCAACCCGGCATTCCAGTATCAACTGTAATGGCAACCCGGCCTTCCAGTATCAACTGTAATGGCAACCCGGCCTTCCAGTATCAACTGTAATGGCAACCCGACCTTCCAATATCAATTGTAATGGCAACCCGGCCTTCCAGTATCAACTGTAATGTCAACCCAGCCTTCCAGTATCAACTGTAATGGCAACCCGGCCTTCCAGTATCAACTGTAATTGCAACCCGGCTGACATTATAGTTTTGTTCGGCGTGCATATGTTTTTATGGCTTACTAGTAACATGATAATTCATTTCTAGCTTCTCTCAATCATTTCAGAGTTTTTTGCTTTGTTAAAGGTGAACAGTTTCCTTTAACAACTAGGTAGTGCGGGCTTGCCGCTTCAACACAGGGACAAAGGGTGTATGGTTTGACAATTAAGTAAACAAAGTATCCTAAACCAGATATATTTTGATAAAGTATTGTATACCATTGGAAATAAATTTAATTATACAACGTTTCGATATGACATTTTTGATAAACGTCAAATTAAAATTCATTTTTGCGGTAATTAGATGAGGCGGCAATGCACTTATAAATTGAGGTTCCTGTTAACCACATGCGCAGAGGTGGTAAAAAAACGCTTCAAGTGACGCCCACCTAACCTGGTATGGGAAAATTCGGGACCCAGGTATAAATACCGCGGCATGAAGTGTCATTTAATGGCTCAACATCGTGACTTTTGCTCGCAGTACCATGACACATTTGACATGGCAACAGTGTTCATCCAGATTCATCCGTTTGACCCCTCACATATCAAACACATATCAAACACATATCAAACACATATCAACTCAATCCCCGTATCCGGCTCAGTGTTACTTAATGTATAACTGAAGACAACATGCAACTGCATAACATACACAAATACAGCGCATTGTGACATTGGCGGATCCAGAACGGGTGTTATTTTTGGGGGGGGAATTCCAAAAAGTCTAACACAAATCTGAAAACGCATCGGATTTGGGTTGCCGATGCATTGCTAGCTGATTTAAAGCTAACTTTCCTCAGTAAAAGTTGCTTAGATTTTCTTCTATATCGGGAAATGTGTCAATTTTGCTCCGATTTCAGGCGTTGGGGGGGGGGGCAATTGCCCATTTTGACGAACCGTAGATCCGCCACTGCATTGTGACCTGGTACAGCCAATACAGCCTGTGCAGCAAGGACCCTAGCTGCAGGGGCTCCGCCACAGGGGGGACGTGTCCCCCCAACATTTTCGGATTTTAACATTACACCTATTGGCGTTGCATGGAAAGAATCGACTTCAGAATGCCTTCGTCCCCCCCCCCCCCCCCCCCCACACACACACACACACACTTTCGGAAGGTGGCGGCGTCCTTGCCTAGCTGCAGACGACGAAAGAGCACTAACCACATAATCTAACCAGAGCTGTGCTGGTGTTAGATCATGACCAGACATTTGAGCCAGTTGCACAAAATTGTCCAAGTCATACAACTTGACAGTACCATACTGTGCATGATTGCATTACATCAGCAATTGTTGAAATTAGTTTCACTATGCCACTTTTATGCCATTTTTTTTAATGATTTAGCAATGAGCAACTGATTAATAATAATGAGCACCTTATACCTACAATGTCACCTAATTGTGAAAGCTGGAATCAGTTAGATAACTACAAAAGGACAATGATACCTGCTAAAAAGGGAACTGAAGAAGGACAATGATACCTGTTAAAAAACAATGGAATGTTAATATTCTCTCTCAAATGGATAACATCTTCATATACTGCAGGCTGAAGCTTAGTGGCCAAGAAAACATTCACATTTTGAAAGGAACAACATTCAACAATGCAGGTGGCCATAGGATGGCCTCTCATCCCTTTTATTGATATGAATTCAATATGTTTCATGGCAAAGCATGACATAAAATGTATGGGTATATACTCATTGTTCAAACACTGCACTAATTAATTAATGGTCTCAAGATTTTGAGATTCTGTTAACAATCATGGCATGTCTGTGCAGTGATAGTTTTCCGAAAACACATAGGGTAAGTAAAGTTATAATATCCAGTCAGGTGAGACCACCCAAACACCAATAGTATGAGTCTGGTATTTTGACATGTAGTTAAGATATAGCAGTTTCATAGTCAAATAAAAATAATTGAACACACGCGGTTTTGAACCTTTTTGCGTGCAATCATCTAAGAATGACACTTATCAGGACACTAATGTTCAGATAAAATATTGTATGCATGCTCAACAGATGATCAATATAAAAAGAAATACAGAAACACAGAACAAAGTACTATCATCACTTTCACCTATTATGATTATATATCACATGATGGGGTAAAAGTCCAATCTTCGGACACGTCCTAACCTCAGACTTTTCATGCTATCAGAGTGAAGACAATACTGATGCACAGTGCTTTAGTGTGTCTGTATTGTTTACATTCTGATAGCATGAAAAGTCTGAGGTTAGGTGTGTTCGGGGTTACAACAGTTGTTGACCGTACAGCACATACATGCCAAATGCTATTTCCTAATTTATCTAATATCAATGAATAATGAATATACAAATTCTATACTTCAATTTGCATTTTTGTTCTAAATATTTGTAAAAGCTTGCATTCAACAGTGGATAATTTTACTAACTAAAACAAAATCATGTTGAGCAAGTACCTACCAACACAGGATTATCCATCTTCCTATACTGACTCTTCGTTAATCACCAAATATTCATGTTTCAAAACCAAAGCAAATTCAAACAATGGAATCGATGTTCAAGCCAGTTCAGCTTCAAGCTAATCACACAGTATGGGTGGCCGTTCGGGAGAGGCCGCCTGGGGCGAAATTGGCCTCCATCTTGGATTCTTCCCTTCACGGTCACGTGTCGTTTTTATGGTGAACGTGCTATAGTAAACCGTAAATAAACTCTCCTGAGATCCCCAACCCACTGCTTTACAACAAGAAGAATATGAAGGAAACCTTCATTTAAAACACGTGACCAAAATATAGAAGGACCTTTTCCCAGGCCCTCAGGCGGCCTCTCCCAAGCGGCCACCACAGTATGCGCCCCTTGCTTGTGGTGGCGTTACCATCAGAATCTTGAGATATCACTTGGTAAACTTCAAACGACCAAAACAATCTCTCATATTTCGCAAGGGGTTGGATAATTCCGCGAGGTATTTCCCAAAGGAAAGAGAGGCCCGCGAACGGCGGTTCACGGCCCCTATGTTAAAGCAATGGAAGTGGCCCCCGCCAGGATCCTGGCCTAGAATTTTAGAGACATTTCAGGACACGCATTGTTGGCGATAATGATTTCTATCCGATACAAATATATCGGCCGAAGGTTGGGGGTGGTGGTATTTGTGGTCCACAACCAGCAATAATAAAGAAAGATACTTGGCAGCTAATTTGAAAAGTATGTGTAGTTGTGCATTACACTTTACATAATTGATGACCACAGAGCAAAACAGATTGTTAAATTGGGACATTCTCGGCCCTGGAGCAAGTTCTTGTAAGGAATATTTTGGCGCCCACAATATGTAGTAAGTTCGCACTTGTTAACACCCCTGCACATGTGACCAATCCGGCGCAGCTGACGCTATTACAACTAGATGAGGCGGCAGTAGCCAAACCCGCATCTAGATTGCAATTAGATGAGGCGGCAATATACTTATACATTGAGGTTCCTGTTAACTACATCTGACCAAACCCGCAGCTGGCGCTATTGTAATTAGATGAGGCGACAATGCACTTATACATTGAGGTTCCTGTTAACTCTTTGCTATTTAGTATCTCCGAAATCGGACGACCAATCATCAGCTGGCCCGACTTTCTTTTGATGCCTCAAGCACGTACCCCTTGGATATAAGTGCTGTTTTAAAAATTATTTGAAATTGTTGATATTTGAAATTGATAATTGATTGATAATTGATATTTTTAAAAAAAAATTGAAGTTGATATAGGAAAAAATGAAATTCAACCTGAGCTTTCACGAGCTTGAGAGAGATGGACACTATTATTACGCTAAGTCAGTAATTAAGATACATTTGTTAAAATCAGTAAACTAAATTAAAGTGTGCTATTGATGATAATGATAATACAATACAAATAAATGCACATATCATGGATAAGTACATATCCAAATATTTAATAACACATGTGACATATTGAACACAGTTATAGACATTCGATAGTGCCTTCTAAATGTGTCAAATATGTCACATGTGTTGTCACATGTGTTCATCCCGTAAATTCCACTCCACCTAAACTCTCTGTGGTAAAAACTGCAGCAACATAGCAACTGTTATTCGGAAGTTTATTGGTTTCTGAATGCCCACAAGTTTTTCTTGGGGTCTGAGGAACAGTTTCAGAAAAACCGAGACACCTTATCACGAAACTATATTAGAGGCTCGACCGTGTTCTTCAAGTACAAATGGGAAAGCTTCAAATTGAATGCCGTTCTTTGCAATGCGTCGCTGCTGATGACACTATGTAACCAAAAAATAGAATAAATCTGCTACCGGGATTTAATATATATTTCCCCATTCCCTGTGTCAAAACAATCATCGTTAGATGAATCCAGGCACCAAAACTTTGTTTTTGAGAGCAAACATTGCAAAACTGACTTTTCAATAAATGCATACCCGCATTCGTCAGCGACTTAAAACCAGTTGACAATCAACACCGTTCTCTCATTACTGTCTTGCCCGGCACTTGTTTAACTCATATAATGGGGAGATACCCTCCGTCACTTAATATAACATTCCCATTTTATGAAATGGTATTGTTATACAAAATAGCTACACAAATTGGTAGCATCGCAAATTTTATAATTACTGGGCTGACAAGTCGTTACGCACGAAATCTTGCTGTACCATGGTTATTACCGGGATTACTTTACATAGATGCAAGCGATTAGCTTATCTGTCAAACCCTCAGTTCCTTCATTTCTTTCAGTTCGCAAACAACAAATCCTAAGCTGTCCGAGGGAAACGATAAAGTCGTCGTCTTCCTTAGACCACAGCCGCATCAGACATCCACAGCCGACAACACCTGATCCGATACAGCATTGTTGGTGTCATGTTCGCGTTCAGCGCCTCAAGTCGCCCCGAAAAGTGGTTTCACATCGGAACCATGAGGTGAATTTCGGAAATGCAAAATGACCATGCATGACTATTTTGACATGACTCGCAGGCCAGCCATAAGATATAGCACAAAATGGTTATTACTAACTAGTAAGTTGATGAACAGGCAATCATGGCAGTTAACATCATATGTTCTGAAGTTGCATAGTTTCTGAGATGTTATCAATAATGCATATGCTATGAATGCCATTGATGCTTATGACGCAATATTTATATTAGTGCGTTGGCTATCGAAAATAGGATCCCATACAGCAAAACTGATGTCATATTCGTATTCAGCGTCTCATATTACCCCCATTATCAGGTGGTTTGAGGTCGAAACCGTGAATGTATTTTAATTGTGTTGACGAACCATTTCTTACAAATCATTGCTTTAAAAATCGAAAGTTCAGTGTCATCTTTACACAACAAAAAAAGTTTGAACAATATTACTGCTCGATTTAGTGGTTTTGAGACCTGCGCTATCAGAAAATAAGGTTCGTTTCACTGTTACACGGCGTGATCAGACTGACTGATCAGACGCGGTCCTCGAGGGAACCACTAGCGAGACAGTTTGTGTCAGTCATTGAGTCTTGTAATAGGGGAGACTGCGGAACGCCAACACTTTTATGTTTGGATCCTTGTAGCGGTCAAATAAATCACTCTATACAGAATATCTACACATATTATAGGTGTCGATTTATATATGTTTGGGGTGCCCTTCGCCCCCCCCCCCCCAATGTTGAGTTCGGCTCCCCAAAGGAGCTCTCGGCCCCCCATGTTTTGTAACCACTGGCGTATCCAGGGGGGCCGGAAGGGTCAAGCCCCCAAATCGCCTAAAGTCGACCTGAAAATGGCGCAGTTCCTAATTTAACCCGCGCTTGACCGGGGGGATATTGCCCCCCCCCCCCCCCTAACGAATTTTCGCGATAACTCACAACACAATGGAGCTATTAACGTGAAACTTTGAGTACCTTCTCCCACATCAATTTTACATCTTCTGTGCGAAAATGATATAATTTCGTCGATAATTTGTTTGTGATATAGCAAATTTAGTGACGTCACTACACACGAGTTTTACGATACAATCTGCAGGCCGTACAAGTGCAGGTCGTACAAACAGGCCTTTAACAGACCGTACAAATGTCATGTTTTGAGCAAAATGCAATACAAAATTGTCAAAAGATAGCAAATCGCAAAGCCTACCACATGGCTATCTCGGATTTTTGAAAATATTTGTTGGACCCCCAAAACTCAAACAAACAATTTGTTTCGGGAAAATGCCCATGAAATCAAAATTGTTAAATATGTTAAAAAACGGAATATATGTAAGAGAACTAACTACATATGGACAATACGAAACCCAAATTTCAAAGCAATACCTTTTTTTACTGACTTATGGCTCCCTAAGTATGAGTAACTCATGCCGACATATTGCGAAATTGCGTTTTTTTGCTTTTATTGACCGGATACAGACAAATGAATGACAGCATTGTATTTCTGAGACAAAACTAGTCTGTAAACATGCCTTTCGTATTTATATTTATCAATTTCAAATTTTAACCATATATTTTTTTTACCTGATCTGAACCTGACCTGAACGTTTAACCTGAACGTTTTTGTAAATAAATTTAGTCTGAATGTTTTTGAATGGATGGATTTCCGCGGTCAACCCCGCGCTAAGCATGGCTTATTGCGCAGGCCCTGACCCTACCACCCGAGCAAGCAATTCCTGGCGTCCGGCAGAATTTAGAAGCGAAAGTTTTACGCGCCCGACATACCTGGACATGGTTCGCCTCGCCCTCTGACGTCACCTGACCTTGAGTACGACCGCTGCCACCAGCCACAGGCCATCCCAGTCAGGGGCAAATAGCGAGTGCTGAAGCGACTCGAACCCGAGCTGCCACTACCGGGTGAGGTCAGAAGTCCAGCGCTCTCCCAACTGAGCTACAGGGGCGGAACTTGACCTAAGCTTGACACTAACTTCGCTTAAATGAAGTCAGATGGTAAAATGATCATCACTATCGAATTATTCGTGTAAAATAGCCAATAAAACATGTATTGCATAACTTTGGGAAATTTTCTGCGTATAATAACCTTTTGTGACCTGCCCTTGACCGTGACCTTTGCCAACAATCTCATTTTAGGTCATGCGGGATGTGCATTATACCTTTGGGAGGACTTTAGGTGATCATGGTCGCAATCAAAGGCTTTAGATGGAAAGTATGATCAATAAACTCAAATGCCTCCATTTTTCCCTTTGACCCGACCTTGACCTGATATATGACCTCAATTCGAAAATTTCGAGTATGGTTTAGATGCGTCTCATTTTCTCTGTTTACATAGCATCAATTAATTGCACTAACTTTCCACAGTTGGAGACTTCTTAGCTTTTTCGATTGGAATAGATTTGAGGTAGCGCTTTCCCATGATTCGGGACTACTTCCTTACGCGTTTTAGGCCTATGCTGCGGTAATGCGACGCAATAATTGTGTTTATTTTTCACCATTTGATCCATACTATGATAACCGATTGAGAATTGCTAAAAGATGCTTCGTGAAAAGATGCATTTGTTTATGGGTCGCTGGTCGCGGTACTTGCAATATATCGATTGAATTTGGACAATATTTGTTTTTGGTTGACGGTGCCTTGTCGCTTTGTTAGAAATGTTATTGGTCAGAACTTCGTCAATTTACATTGAATTTCCAATTGAATATTACCAAAAGATGCTTCGTGAAAAGACACATTTTATGATGGGTGGCTGATCGCGGTACCTACAATATATCGATTTAATTTTGACATTTTGACATTTTGGTGTAGTGGATATCAAGATGACTTTTGAGGAAAGGATGACTTTTGAGGAGAGCCTCCACCCTGTGATACAGATCAAAATCATAACACACGTCACTTCAAAGTGTAATGCTACTTACTTCTTCTATGACTTAAAGTTCATCTTGCATCTCAGTAGATAAAATAAAAATGCAGCTTTGAAGTATAAAACAGCGCCTTCGAAAAATAACATTTGCCTGGACAAACACCTTCAATATTTTGTATCGACAGCGCGCCAGTGCGCCAATACTGTTTTCTACGTCCCTCAGTGCGCTGAGAGCAGCTCGCAGCTGATTGGTCAAAACTTTAAACGACAACCAATCAGAATAGGCGAGACATCCACGGTAGATGACAGACAAACGGGAACCCACTTTACGGACAAATTTGGTAGCCAAACTGCAATCAACGAAGCCGATAAGCTACCATATTTGCTACCATGTCGAGACATTCAGGCATATTCTGGAGAAATATGAGTATGAAACACCGAACATCCAGGAACATAGTTTTTCCAAAAGTCATTGACTTGACTATGTATGATATTTCACTTGCAAGTAGGTAAAACAATATTTAACATATCATATGACAGAGTTTCTCTGTGTATTCTCGTGCTCTAAGAGCTGTTTTTAAACGGACTCGACCAATCTTTTAAGGCTAGGGAAATGTGTGCCGCGTTGTGCGTCTCGCTGTGATCATTGATTCCGGATATAACGAGGGGGGGGGGCAATTTCCCCCTTCCCCCGGTCAATGCTGTTCTGCTGAGACCCCGGTCGCGCGCTGGTTAAACGAAAATATACGCAAGTTTTACCAAGAAATTATGTTTTAAATAATCTATTCGTGCATGAAGAAGTGAAATCAGATAAGTTTTTGTTTATAGAATTGTGTGACTTTTGGGGATTTGGCCCCAAACCAGCTGTTTGCCGTTCTGGCATAACGATTATTCACGACTAAAGGCGGCCGCACACTGGGCCATTCGGCGCGCGATATCACTGCGACATTTCGCAATTCCGCGGTGTTCAGCCGCGGAACAAGCTCGTCCGGACCAGCTTTTTTCCGCGACGGAAAAAAGTTGACCCGGACGAGCTTTTTCCGCGGCTGAACACCGCGGAGTCGCGGAATGTCGCAGTGATATCGCGCGCCGAATGGCCCAGTGTGCGGCCGCCTTAAGCGTCTGAGGCGATCTGAGAGGGCCCTCGACTGGTTTGAACGGTACTTCCCAGGCCTTAGAGACACTAAGGCCTGGGATCCTTACTATTGCCGTTCTTAAAAGATCATTTGCCAGGCCTGGGAGCCCTATGCCGACCTGAGAGGACCCTCAATCGGTTTAACACGCGCCCTGGAGGGGGGGTGGTGAAATCCGTCCACCCCTCCGGTTTTTCGAGGATAGCGCAAAAACGGCGGCGCTGCGAGCCGCCGTTTTTTGCATACCTGTTTATAAATTAACTACCTACATTATGTACAAAATTTGATCTCGGGTCATCTCAGGTCAGGTCACCAGGCCAGGTCACGTGATGACCCCACCTCCAAAACGTTTGCAGTAGTACCGCAGCCACAGTTTTAGGCCGATCGGTGTCAACCTTGCAGAATTTCATAAGGTCATAGATACCTACAATTTGTTTATCTCAGATTTATAAATTCGCTGACCTAAGGTCAGGTCAATTTCGTGACCGTCAACACTGTTTTGTCAATAACTATGGACATAATGAAGATAGAGCAGTAAAAACGGCACCAATGTGTTTGTCTCGTCAAGACACGTCTCCCAATATGCAACATGACCTACATGGGTCACCACTTGACCTTGACCTGAGGTCAAATTTTCCAGCTAACATAATGTGGTCAAGATGAATTTGATTCGAAGTGCCTTGACAAGACAATCACGATGGCGTCAAATGTATTGCTTTATTTTATTAGGTAAAAGATTATTTGCGAAAAACAGTGTTGCCAAAAAATAGCCTTTTTACATGTTATGACCTCTGGAGCCTAAACTATTGACCTGAGCTCAAATCTGAGGACACGAAGCGCGATTGAATTTTTCAAGAGCTTTCGATTGCGTTTTTTTGTTTGTTCCAAGCTATCATAGTTCCCGAGATATTTGGGTGTGTTCGAAGCAAAGTCCTAAAACTGGAACATCTTACCTTCGATGACCTCTGGTGACGTCAATATTGGCCTGACCTAAAAAAGAAAGACCGATATGCTTCGATAGAACTTGTCTCGAGCTACCTAACGCCGTTTTTCGCTACGTTGCGTGGTTTTCGAGATCATGGGGGGGCGAAATCCGCCCCCCCCCCCCTCCAGGACGTGTAATTATCAGAGGCCCTCCAGGGCCCGTGTTAAGAGGGCGCTTTCCCGGCTTGAGAGAGATCTAAGTCGGTAAGAGAGCAACATCCACTTCTTTGAGAAGATCATTGATCGACCTGAGAGGGTCATCGTCCAGTCTGAGAGGCCCCTTTCCAGTTCAGAAAAGGCTTAACCTATGCTAGCCTGAGAGGGCCGAGGCCTGAGAGAGGGAGTCTGAGAGGGACATTGCAATGCCTGAAAATGTCTTAGGCTTATCCAAGAGAGGCATTGTCAGGTCTGTGAGGGCCCTGTGCCAGTTTGAGAGGGCCCTCGGTCATTCTGAGAGCCATTGGTCGGTCATAGGATCATCCGAAACTTTGGTTTGGAGGCTCTGTCCGACACAATGCAAAACTCAGGCGACTGCTTATTTTTACATTAAGAACTGATTTAAAACAAACCGCTTTGTACACATTTTCTTTATATAATCTTTTACAATTAGGAAATGTGCTATTTTTGGGCAGATTTCAGACGTTTCGGTGAGGCAATGGCGCTGATACAGGCCCCCTTGTATTCGTCCCTGTTCGGCACCCCAATCGTTTGGAAAAATCGACACCGATGACACATACTATTGGCAAACCACATCAATGGGGTTGGGGACAGGTAGTGGGTTTTTACGCATAACAAATTCATCGTTTTTTTATATTTTTATATACTTCTCACACACATCTTAGACCGCCTTCTGTCATCAAACTTCATCTTAACTTCTCAAATTTTTTAGAAAAAAAAACATTCTTGATTTTTTTTTGACGTCACGACACTCGTGATTTGTGACGGCACTTTTTATTTGCACATGGTCGTGATGTCACAACTGCAAGGGCATGAGCGTAATCGTTTTAGTTTTTAATCATTTTTTAGTTAATTTCGCTTTTTTATAATACAAAAAAAAACATTATGAAAAATTATCCTTGTTTTTATGAACCCAAAAAATTAGTATCTTACAAAATTGTCCCCTACCCCATTGGCTATCAAAAACAGGTTTGAAATTTGAGCCATCAGATATAATTCAGCTGTTAATCCTGTTACAAAAGCAAAATCTCTGAAAAGGTAAAATTTCAGTTTTGCCCCAAAATTGCGGGAAATGCCGAATGAGTCAAAGTAGCTTTTATCTTTCTTCGAATTTAAAGTTTATGATCTTTAAGCGTTTCTATCGAACTGTTTACGGATTCAAATCACATTGTAAGCAGTCGCAGACTAAAATATTATGCAGACTTGCAAACGCAGCGATATTAAAAAACATAATTTTTTACTTTGTATGTGCGAGTCTTGCTACCACAGTTGTCCCTTTTGAAAGATGTCATTCAGGAGAAAATGTTGATGTAAATAGAAAGACGTTCTTTCATAAGACCAATATGTTCAAGAGAAAGACCAAATTTCGTCAATGCCGAAATTTTCAGTGCTGTCCCGGCTTTGCCCGGGAGAGCATGTCTGCAATATATAGCGCTGACGAGGGCTTAAAGGGAATAGTCGACCTTGGATCGGGTATGAGAACTGTGAACCAAAATATCTGAATTGCATGCTTGGGTTATCCTTTTACATTGCAGATTCAACACAATTATTAATGTCCAGTATCACGCACCAACACAAAATTTTGTCCTCTAAAATAGCACCTTGTTGATTTTTACGTACCCTAAAAATTGCTCCAACCGCGCTGCATCTCAGTAAATGGCAGTACCGGCGCGATTTCGGCAGCAACACACCATTTATCGCTAAGCCTTCTGGAACTCTCCGCAGAAGCCGGCACCTCCCGCGCGTTTAAGCGTAATTGACAATTCCGGCTTTTCCCGTAGTTCGGCGTTCCCCCAGTCTCCCCTACATTCACAGAAAGCGTTTATCTGCACAAAGCTCGTAGGCATCCAATTGTGGCTAGGTTAGGCTACATTTCGTTGTGAAACCCTGGTTACTTGTTATTCTTCTCCTGTTGATAAAGAACTTGTTAACCCGCGAGTCACTGGGGGGGGGGCTTTTTTGTAGCCCCCCCTTAGGAATATTAGGCATATCTCAATAACTAATGCAGATATCGACGCCAAACTTTCAGTACCTATCCGGGCATCATTTTCACACATTATAAGAAAAAATGAAAATTTTGTCAGAATTTATTTGAGATATAGTGAATTTAGTGATGTCACTAAACACGATTTTGACACCAAAATCGGCTAAATTTTGCCAGGCCCTACAAATGTCGCATATGAAGCAAAATGCAATCGAAAAACTCTAAAAGGTATAACATTGCAAGGGCTACAAACCGGCTATCTCGAAATTTCGAAACATTTGGGTTTTTACCCCCCCCCCCCCCAAAAAAAAACTTTTTTTAAAAAAATGCTCACAAAATCAATATTTTCAAAGATATTGAAAAAACCGGAATATGTATCAGATAACAACATATGGGCAACTACCATACCAATTTTCAAAATTATATCATCTTTTTTTACTTTCATGACATATAAAGTATGGGTAAATCATGACGTCAGATTTTGAAATTGCGTTTTTGGATTTTATTGACCGGATACAGACAAATAAATGCCAGCACTGTTTTCTTTAGATAAATCTGATATAGAAACATGCCTTTTTATTTCGATTTATCAATTTCAAATTTTGACCTTCAGTGACCTGACCTTAATCTGAACTTGACACTAACTTCACGTTAATGAAGTCAGGTGGTAAAATGACTTCTACTATCGAATTCTACGCGTAGAAGCATCCATAAACCATGTGCTGCATGACTTTCGTAGATATTTTGTGTGTAGTAACCTTTTGTGACCTGACCTTGACCTTACTCTTTTCCAACAATCTCACTTTAGCTCATGTGGGATATGTATCATACCTTTGACATCACTTTGGGTGATTATAGGCGTAATCGAAGGCCATGGATGGCAAGTATTGTCCATAAACTCAAATACCTCGATTTTGACGTTTGACTTGACCGTGACCTGACATGTGACCTTAATTTGATTTTTTAAAGTTTGCGTTAGGCTTCTCTCATTGAGCGCTTTCGAATGCCGCCTTGCGCGTCCCGCTGCGATCATTGGTTCTGAAGATACCAGGGGGGGCTACCCCCCCCCCCCCCCCCCCCCCCCCAGTGAGTCGTGTTACAGAATATACCCCAGTGACTGCCGGGTTAAAGCAACATGCAACCTTACCACGTAAATTTGTGTTGCTTTAGTTTAAATTAATAAACATTTGATCTTCACCGCATAGGTACGATATTATGATATGGGAGTAGTTTCAGTTCATCAAATTATCGGAATTCACTGTCTCCTTCGATATAGGTCCCAAGATACTATGTTTCAAAGCTTCGACTTGTAAAAAACAGCCAGCACTTGGAAAAGCAGACAGCAACTGAAGCGACTGCTGGTTGGCGGCGTAGAACGGCAAGGACTATGGCGAGTCAACTACCGTATTTACGCGGCCGCTATGATTGCGGTTGATGATCAACTGGCACTGTACTGGAGAGTAAGGCCATGTGAGCTGATAAAGTACATTATAATCATCTGCATATATTTGTGAAAAGACCTCATATTTGAATAATGCTTTGAAGCAATATCTCAGAAACGATTCATGTTTGCGGCACCCTGATCAGTTGCCTCGATGTCCGCTCTACACAAAAGAAGTCGTACTTGACACCACTGAGAAGACGTAAAGCGTTCCGTTGCCTATTGCGATACGTCTTTTGACGTCGACGCGCCGGCATTTGACGCACCGGCTGACGGGTTTATAGAGCAGCATTTGACGCACCGGCTGACGGGTTAATAGAGCAGCATTTGACGCACCGGCTGACGGGTTAATAGAGCAGCATTTGACGCACCGGCTGACGGGTTAATAGAGCAGCATTTGACGCACCGGCTGACGGGTTAATAGAGCAGCATTTGACGCACCGGCTGACGGGTTAATAGAGCAGCATTTGACGCACCGGCTGACGGGTTAATAGAGCAGCAGTTCGCGCACCGGCTGACGGGTTAATAGAGCAGCATTTGACGCACCGGCTGACGGGTTAATAGAGCAGCATTTGACGCACCGGCTGACGGGTTAATAGAGCAGCAGTTCGCGCACCGGCTGACGGGTTAATAGAGCAGCATTTGACGCACCGGCTGACGGGTTAATAGAGCAGCATTTGACGCACCGGCTGACGGGTTAATAGAGCAGCAGTTCGCGCACCGGCTGACGGGTTAATAGAGCAGCATTTGACGCACCGGCTGACGGGTTAATAGAGCAGCATTTGACGCACCGGCTGACGGGTTAATAGAGCAGCATTTGACGCACCGGCTGACGGGTTAATAGAGCAGCATTTGACGCACCGGCTGACGGGTTAATAGAGCAGCATTTGACGCACCGGCTGACGGGTTAATAGAGCAGCATTTGACGCACCGGCTGACGGGTTAATAGAGCAGCATTTGACGCACCGGCTGACGGGTTAATAGAGCAGCATTTGACGCACCGGCTGACGGGTTAATAGAGCAGCATTTGACGCACCGGCTGACGGGTTAATAGAGCAGCAGTTCGCGCACCGGCTGACGGGTTAATAGAGCAGCATTTGACGCACCGGCTGACGGGTTAATAGAGCAGCATTTGACGCACCGGCTGACGGGTTAATAGAGCAGCATTTGACGCACCGGCTGACGGGTTAATAGAGCAGCATTTGACGCACCGGCTGACGGGTTAATAGAGCAGCATTTGACGCACCGGCTGACGGGTTAATAGAGCAGCATTTGACGCACCGGCTGACGGGTTAATAGAGCAGCATTTGACGCACCGGCTGACGGGTTAATAGAGCAGCAGTTCGCGCACCGGCTGACGGGTTAATAGAGCAGCATTTGACGCACCGGCTGACGGGTTAATAGAGCAGCATTTGACGCACCGGCTGACGGGTTAATAGAGCAGCAGTTCGCGCACCGGCTGACGGGTTAATAGAGCAGCATTTGACGCACCGGCTGACGGGTTAATAGAGCAGCATTTGACGCACCGGCTGACGGGTTAATAGAGCAGCAGTTCGCGCGAACTGGACATCGCTGACAGCTCGGCTATTCTGGTGCTGCCTCAACTCAGTGTGTGTGGGGGGGGAGGGGGGGGGCTGCGTCTCGGCGTTCAAAGGGGTCGATACCACGGTATTCCGCTCCAAACGGAGACTCCCACCCTCTCTCACTCCAGTGGAGCATGGCCTGTCCAGTGTCCAGTGTCCAGTGTCCAGTGTCCAGTGTCCAGTGTCAAGTGCCCAGTGTCCAGTGTCCAGTGTCCAGTGTCCAGTGTCCAGTGTCCAGTGTCCAGTGTCCAGTGTCCAGTGTCCAGTGTCCAGTGTCCAGTGTCCAGTGTCCAGTGTCCAGTGTCCAGTGTCCAGTGTCCAGTGTCCAGTGTCCAGTGTCCAGTGTCCAGTGTCCAGTGTCCAGTGCCCAGTGTCCAGTTCCGTCCAGATACCAACCAGCCCTCCATCGACGATAGTGGTAGGGAAGTCACGTGCCACAGCCTATTGACATCATTACTGCAAACAATATTGCCAATATAAAACTGAACTTGTATGTGTGCAGGACAACAGCAATTCCAGGAATACACCAGCCAGCGTCCAGGCTCGGTTCGCCTAATGCACACCCCGCGACGTTTGATTAGGAATATAACGCTGCTGGTGTCCGCTGCTACTGGCAATGGAAGCTCCGGCATTAATGGGCTCCTGAGAACGCTCCTCCGGCATTAATGGGCTCCTGAGAACGCTCCTCCGGCATTAATGGGCTCCTGAGAACGCTGTATACAATGGGCTCCTGAGAACGCTGTATATAATGGGCCCCTGAGAACGCTGTATATAATGGGCTCCTGAGAACGCTGTATATAATGGGCTCCTGAGAACGCTGTATATAATGGGCCCCTGAGAACGCTGTATATAATGGGCCCCTGATAACGCTGTATATAATGGGCTCCTGAGAACGCTGTATATAATGGGCCCCTGAGAACGCTGTATATAATGGGCTCCTGAGAACGCTGTATATAATGGGCCCCTGAGAACGCTGTATATAATGGGCTCCTGAGAACGCTGTATATACTGGGCTCCTGAGAACGCTGTATATAATGGGCTCCTGAGAACGCTGTATATAATGGGCCCCTGAGAACGCTGTATATAATGGGCCCCTGAGAACGCTGTATATAATGGGCTCCTGAGAACGCTGTATATAATGGGCCCCTGAGAACGCTGTATATAATGGGCCCCTGAGAACGCTGTATATAATGGGCTCCTGAGAACGCTGTATATAATGGGCCCCTGAGAACGCTGTATATAATGGGCTCCTGAGAACGCTGTATATACTGGGCTCCTGAGAACGCTGTATATAATGGGCTCCTGAGAACGCTGTATATAATGGGCCCCTGAGAACGCTGTATATAATGGGCCCCTGAGAACGCTGTATATAATGGGCTCCTGAGAACGCTGTATATAATGGGCCCCTGAGAACGCTGTATATAATGGGCTCCTGAGAACGCTGTATATAATGGGCCCCTGAGAACGCTGTATATAATGGGCCCCTGAGAACGCTGTATACAATGAGCCCCTGAGAACGCTGTATATAAGATTACCGTCCTGAATGCCACGTCACTGGTGAATTGGAAACACAGAGAATAAACACACAGAAAATTGCCTTTCCTGATAACACAGATCAGCGAACGAGATTTTCTCAAGATTGTAATGGTGAATGGCATATATTTGTGTCGCCTATGACGCTGATTAACGACTATTCAGCACACAATATGTGAGACTTATGCACTGTAGAATAGAGCGGCTGCATAGGTGTCGATTTATATACTTTGGGGGGGCCTCACCCCCCCCCCCCCCCTCCCCATGTTGAGTTCCCCCCCCCCCAATTGTGCTCTCGCCCCCCCCCCCCATGACGTGCTCTCGTCCCCCTTTCCCAATATTTTCTGCCCTTAGATTACTTGATATGATATAGGTACAGGCATAGGTGTCGATTTATATACTTTTGGAGTGGCCCTCGCCCCCCCCCCCCCCCCCCTCCCCCCAATGTTGAGTGCGGCCTCCCAAAGGTCCACTCGGATCCCAATGTTGTCTGGCCACTGGCGTATCCAAGGAGCCCGAAGGGCCAGCCTCCCAAGTCGCCTGAAGTCGGCCAAAAAATGGCGCATTTCCTAATTTAAATGCAAATCTACGCAATTTTCACGAAGGGAAGTTTGTTTTAAATCACCTATCCATGCATGCAAAAGCGAAACCCGATGATTAAAAACAAATGTGTGACATTTTTGGGCTCCTCCAAAGCAGCTTCTTTGCTGTTCTGGCATAACGAAAACGATTATTCACGCCGAAGCGTAGAACCTGTGCCAAGCCTGGGAGGGGTCCATGCCGAACTGAGATGGCCGTTTACCACTTTGATAGGACCCTCAATCGATCTTAAAGGGCGCTTTTCCGGCCTGAGAGCTCTAAGTCAGTAAGACAGAAACAACGAACATCCGCTTCTTTGAGAGGCTCATCGATCGACATGAGAGGGCCATCGTCCGGTCTGAGAGGCTCCTTGCCAGGTGTGGAAAGGCTTTACCTATATGCTAATATGAGAGGGTCCTTACGAGGCCTGAGAGAAGGAGTCTGAGAGTGCCTTTGCAATACCTGATATTTTCCTAGGCTTATCAAAGAGGGCCATTGTCAGGCCCGAGAGGGCCCTGTGCCAGTTTGAGATTCTGAGATTCTCGACCATTCTGAAAGGCATTGGTCGGTCGGAGTTTCGGCCAAAACTTTGGTTTGAGGCGCCGTCCGACACAATGTCGAAGCTCGTGTGGCTTTATTTTTGAGTTAAGAACTGATTTAAAACAAACTTGTACCTATTCCTTACATTTTCTTTTACAATCATGCAATGTGTTATTTTTGGATGATTTCAGTCGTTTTGGTAAAACGGCTGATATAGGCTCCCTTGGACCAGGGGCGGAGTTTCCTATACACTTGGTGGGGCGGCGCCCCACCAACATTGGTTTTTGCCCCACCAACATTGATTTTTGCCCCACCAACTTTAAAAGAAACTGGAGCTGGGCAATATACTTGCACAAGTAACATCAACTACCTACTTCTGACAACTTTAAAATATGAAACTCATTCAATATGAGGAAGAGCTGCTATTGCTATATGTTTAACATTTATTTTAAAAAAATTAGGGGATGATTTATATAATTGAATGTATGTATAAAATAAGCACAATATGGTACCAGCACCTTACACAGGGAAAACATCCTGGCTACGTGCCTGACCTTACACCATTTTTATTAAAAACTATATCATGAAACTACAGCAGTTTTACATTTATATTAAGTAAATGACTTCAAATCTGGCAAAACTTAGTGGAGTCAAAAATAAATGGCCTCACCAAACTTTGGTTATCACACCTTTCACACCTTTTCATAAACGTGAGAATGTCAAAAAAGAGCACAAAGTGTCAAGGAGTTTCAGAAGGTAGATATCCTTTTCATCATAACTTTTCAGCAAAAGTTTCATTGCGCCGATTTAGTCACAACCTAAAATAACCAAGAGCTATACATTTCACAAATGTAAGACAGTATTTAAAAACAAATCAGGCAATGGTGAATCAGGGGTGGTAAAAGTGCTTTGAGTGGCCCCGACCAAAAGTGGCACATACAAAAATGACCCCAGCTGTGCTGGAGTAATTTTTTTACTTCACATGAATACTCTAACACCTGCCTGCATGCTCACATCATCCCTATATTTTAACCAGCGCCGTGCCGGGGGTAGCACCCCCTCAGGTTTTTCGCGGATAGCGGAATAACGGCGAAGCGCAGCGCCGCCATTTTGGCAGAGCTGTTTGTGCATCAATTGTCCACATTATGTAAAACAAATCCTCGGGTCATCTTAGGTCAGGTCACCAGACCAGGTCACATGACCCTACCTCCCAAAAAAACGTGTGGTCGTACCACAGTCACAGTTTTGGGATGATCGGTTTTGCACTTACAGGATTGCATAAGGTCACATATATCTACAATTCGTTTATCTTGGATTTTTAATATCAGCGACCTAAGGTCGGTTTGATTTCGTGACCTCCCCATTATAAGTCTAAGGGAAAATATGCAAATGCTTCCTATTCTAAGGAGACACAAGATATCAGTCTAATTCCTTCTGGATCATGTTATTATATAACATTCTTGATGACCTAGGTGCCATTTTTGTTCAGCGACCCCTACAGGATCAGCCGACGACATCCGAGGTCACCAACAGTCGTATGTAAATAACTCTTGACATAACGACGATAGAGCAGTGAAACCGACAACAATGTATTTATCTCGTCGCAGCATGTCTTCCCATATGCAACATGACCTACTTGAGTCACCACCACTTGACCTTGACCTGAGTTCACATTTGTAAGTTGACCTGACCTAGTCAACATTAATATGAGGCGAAGCGTTTTGACGAGACAAGCACGATGGCGCAACATTATTGCCTTGTCGTTATTAGGTAAAAGGCTATTCGTGATAAACGTTTTTTTAAGCCTTTTTACATTTGATGAACTCTGGAGCCTAAACTTTTGACCTGACCACAAATGTGAGGACATTTTGGCGATTGCATTATTCAAGAGCTTTCCATTTTTCCCCGTTTGTTCCTAGCTATCATAATTCCTGTGATATCTGGGGGTTTCTGGGGCGAAGTCCTAAAACTTGAAAAACTGACCTTCGATGACCTCTGGTGACCTCAATATTGACTTGAGGAAAAACATTTAAAAGACTTTCGAATGTGCTGGTCGGGAGCTTTTCAACGTTTTCTTTCCGCGTCTTTCTAGCTCTTTTAGTTTTCGAGTTAAAGGGGTAGGGTCCCAGGACAGTGAAATCCACTGTCCTGACAGTGGACCTCCATTGAAAATGCCCTAGCACCCCGGCCCGCCCCCGGGGAATCGACTGTCCGGAGTTCCCGCGCCGTGCCGGGGGTGGGGCGTTTAGGCTCCCTAAGGTTTTCCGAGGATAGCAAAATAAAGGGCTGCACGCAGCGCCGCCGTTTTTGGCACAGCTGTTAAGACATCAATGGTCCACATATTGTAGAATTCTTGACCTCGGGTCATCTCAGGTCAGGTCACTAGGCCAGGTCACGTGACCCTACCTCCAAAAAAGTGTGCGGTCGTACCACATCCACAATTTTTGGCCGATCGATTTGGTACTTATAGGATTGCATAAGGGTAATAGTACCAACAATTCGTTTATCTTGGATTGTTTATATCGGTGACCTAATCGGGTCAATTTCGTGACCTCCCCATTATAAGTCAATGGAGAAATATTCAAATGCTTCCTATTCTGAGGATTCGCATGATATCAGCCCAATTCATTCTGGATCATGTTATTATAGGCCATTCTTGAAGACCCAGGTGCATGGGTGGTTTAGTGACCCCATGTGTTGAATCTATCGTCCGGATTTTATTTTCCGTTGTATTTTTAAAAAAAATGTAATGTATTATTATTGGCAATCAAGAGCTGAAACGCAACTGCTAATAAAAAAGTAAATGTACATACATACTGACGTAATGAATATGATGATTAAGTGAATAATGCATCTGTAGTGGTTTTGGCGATCAGTATTTCTAAGGACATGATCGCTTAGTAAATTTTCACAGAAATGACATAGTAATGATTTTTGCTGGCATTTTGACCCCCGAGTACTTCATGAGAAGGAGCATTTTGTCCCCGACCTTATCCATAAGGACAGAACACTTTACCACCCCTGTGGTGAATGCCAACATTTGTATTGTAATTGTTAATTTTCTTTTCATCGTTAAAATCACAGTTTTCGAGGCAATGCTATGCTATTTAGAAAATCACATTCACAAGTATTTTTTTAACTGTGACAAATCCTGCGTAAATGTTTCGTAAAATGGTTTTTACTGGGCGCCTGGGCCGTATGCACTATGCATATACCTATACCATATATTTGTAGTGGCCGCGTGTGTATTGGTCACTGAACTCTATAACATGGAACGC
Source organism: Chirona hameri (assembly GCA_036785665.1). Classification (NCBI taxonomy): domain Eukaryota; kingdom Metazoa; phylum Arthropoda; class Thecostraca; order Balanomorpha; family Balanidae; genus Chirona; species Chirona hameri. The sequence continues at coordinate 64,568 of JAXIVJ010001492.1, read as the reverse complement.
GCATTGGCCGGAAGACTGGTCTAATGCCGGCCGCCATCTTGCCGGTACCAAAAAGGCGGCCGGGCACGCGGCCGCCCGTGTTAAAGGATAGGGAGGCGGGTACCCCGGCTGAAATTTGACAATATATTGAGCGAACTACTTGTGGTAGCGCAATATGACTGCCACTACAACGTTCTAAATTTAATGGAGAATGACTCTAGGTGTTCATATTTTTCGTATTTTTTTCACTAAAAAAAAAATGAACACCTAGAATCATTCTCCATTCAATTTGGAACGTTGTAGTGGCAGTCATATTGCGCTAACACAAGTAGTTCGCTCAATATATTGTCAAATGTCAGCCGGGGTACCCGCCTCCCTATCCTTTAACACGCGCCCTGGAGAGGGGGGCGATATCCGCCCACCCCTCCTGTTTTTGTAAATATTTACTTATTTTACCGGGCGATGTGCATAATATTTTAGGCACCTGCATAATATTTTAGGCACCTGCCTAAAAATGAACGGCGCGTTGTCTGAAGTAAGAAAAATAAAAATCGGCCGAATATGTTTTGAGTTATAGGCCATCAAAGTTTTTAAAAAAATCAGCGCCAGACCACACAAATCAGCCCTGTGCGGTTCCCGTATACCGGAAAAATGAAAGTGTTTTTGACAATACTTGCGACTTGTTTGATTTATATTGTTGTGCTATATAGTTTCCAAGGTAATGTTAGGTCAACGAGGTCAAGTCAGGTCAAGTTCATGACAGATCATTGGAACCGAAGTAGGGTAACTGAAAGGTTGTAATAAATGCATATGACTCATGCTTTCTGAACTCATGCTTGTGGTCCTGAGTCCATTCATTCCTCGACAACTGCTAATTCGTTGTCATCACTCATCTGATCCCGTCCTCGCCTGAGGCGGTTAGATAATGGAACCGAAGTAGGTCAACTGGAAGGTTGTCATAAATGCAAATGATTCATGCCTTCTGAACTCATACTTTGTGGTCTTGAGTCCATTCCAGACTTGTATACGACTTAAATTTGTTTCTCTCGAACGATTCAATCACGACTCAAAGTCGACATTAGTCGATTCAATCACGACTCCATGAGACCTTCATTTTTTGCATTTGATTGAATCAAAGACTTTGAGTCAGAGTTTTCGACTCAATCGATTCAAAATGACCTTTAGACATATCAGTCCCGACTCAACCATTTTGAATCATATAATAACTCAATCACAACTCAAACTATGACTAATGACTACGTTTGCAATTTATAACTGAGAGTGATTTGATAGTGCTGCATTTTATGTATTTTATTTATGTATGGTGAAATTGTTGATGAATTTTACCTACATGGTTGAAAGCTTGAAGTTTTGGAATTTGGAGGCTTCTTTTAGGCAATTGAGTCGCGAACCCGACTCAGTCAGCTCTCTAAATATTTGTTGTCGACTCAATCATGGTTTCTACCAGAGCTCTTCGATTCAATCACGACTCAAAGCCAAATCCTTAAAAATGTTAGCGACTCAATCAGTTTGAGTCGCAAAAACTGCTGGATTCATGAGTCGCGACTCAATCAGAGTTGAATCGTATACAAGTCAAATCCATTCCCACCTCGACGACTGCTAATCGGTTGTCATCTGATCCCGTCCTCGCCTGAGGCGTTTAGATAATGAGCTGACCGCTCTCTGGTGTGTGCCGCAAAGTGTGTGGTCTTGAGTCCATTCCCACCTCGACGACTGCTAATCGGTTGTCATCTGATCCCGTCCTCCCCTGAGGCGCTTAGATAACGAGCTGATTGCTATCTGACGCGATGTCAGATAGTGTGCCGGAAACGGCGGGGTTTTCCTCCTACCGCGCCGAAGAGCGATCGTGCCAGAGGGTGACCGCCCCTCGAGAGCGACCGCCCCCCCCCCCCCCCTCCCTGAAGAGCGCAAGGGGGAAAACCGACGCCTCGACCAAAATCCGTATAGTTGCATACAAACTAGTATTTGTTAGCAGCAAGCAGCAAACGCCCTGGTGGGTCAGAATAGTTGTATACGTACTAGTATAGTTGTGAACGTTCTAGGATGGATGCAACTGTCCTGACCGGTGAGGATAGTTGCATACATACTGGGCTGTCCAGTACATTTGCAACAATACTAGTACAGTTGCAATTGTACTGAAAGATTGGGCACGGCTGATTGGTGAAAACGATTATTTTTGGCGATTTTCAAACAATGCTTGTCTTGGGGTGCAATATGGTTCATGATTATATAATGTCATGATCAGTGATCACGTTACTAGGCAACAGTGGTGGTGGTACAAGGGGGGGGGAGGAAGTTGCCCTTATTAATACTGCCATTTTCACCATTACCAATGCATGCCGTTTTCAATTATTCACGATTTTGTAAAGTTAGGTTCCAAAAAATCGTTTATTTTTATATTGTCCAAAAGTGAAGCCATTGTAGAAGATTATAGCCATGTTATTCAGCCACCTCCTCTGGTTGCAATAAAGAGATCCAGGTTCAGAGCCATCTGTCAGCTTCGTAAGAAAGTCCATGATCTCATCGTGCTCTGCATCGGAAACGACGCGGCAATTCTTGCCCCGTGTGCTTTGAAGCCACTCGTCCAGCTTCATCACAAATATCACGGGACATATGGAAGGGGAAATCGAAATCACGTCTCACTGAAAGACAGACTGCCGAACGCTCCGAAAACCAACTCTCGACTGAGCAACACCATGTGACCACGTCCCGTGTCACCTTCGGTCACGTGACAGCTCGGGGCCACGCTGTTTGTCGCAGCGTGGCCGCGAACCGCAGCCAGACGCCACGTACGTAGCCAGGATTTCCGTCAGGGGTGGGTGGGTCAGCTGTTAGATTTGGTACAAATAACTCGCAAAATCGCAAATCTTTCGCAAAATCGCTATAGATATAGTATACCTAAGCTGCGTCTCTCAGGGGGTCATGGCCCCTTGCTCCCCCCCCCCCCCCCCCGTTAGCTACGTGGGTGACAGACGCTCCCCCAAACTTCCTAACAAGCGCTGTTTAGCACGCGCATTGGATAGAGATGGACAGTGGACAATGAAGCTCCCCTGTAACTTTTGGACAATATAAAAATAAACGAGTTTTTGGAACCACACTTGACAAAATCGCGAATAATTGAAAACGGCATGAATTGGAAATGGTGAAAATGGCCGTGAATGGCCGAAAATGGTGAAATCAGCCGTGCCCAATCTTTCAGTGCATTTGCAACTGTACTAGTATTGTTGCAAACGTACTGGACAGCCCAGCATGTATGCAACTATCCTGACCGGTCAGGACAGTTGCATCCATCCTAGGACGTTCGCAACTATACTAGTACGTATGCAACTATACTGACCCACCAGGACGTTTGCAACTATACTAGTTTGTTTGCAACTATACGAATTTCGCAAACGTACTGTAACATATACACGCAATCACTGCGTTCCATAACAAAGTCAAGCCAAGGAGCGCATAGCAAACAAAATGTAGCATATTTGATCTCATTTGACCTTCTAGAGATATTGACCTAGGGTCATTAAATTTTCCCCAAAACAGAGTTACCCACAGAGCCCCCTACCTGAAAATTTGTGTTTTTCGTTCATTGACCCCTACAGGGTAAGCCTATGCCATCTGAGGTCACCAATACCCTTTTGTCAATAACTATCGACAGAATAAAGATAGAGAAGTGGAACTGGTACCAATGTATCATCGATACACGTCTCCCAATATCCAGCATGATCTACTCGGGTCACCACTTGACCTTGACCTGAGGTCACAATTATATATTGACCTGACCTGGTTAACTTAAATATGAGTAGAAGCAAATTGACGAGACAAAAACGATGCCGTCAAAATTCTGCCCTTTCTTTATTAGGTAAAAAGTAATTTGCGAAAAACAGTTTTGCCAAAAAATAACCTTTTTGACATTTGATGACCTCTGGAGCCTAAACTATTGACCTGAGCTCAAATCTGAGGGCATCTATGTCGATTGCATTTTTCAAGAGCTTTCGATTGCTTTTTTATGTTTGCTGCTAGCTATCATAGTTCCACAGATATTTGGGGGTGTTCGAAGCGAAGTCCTAAAACTGGAAAATCTGACCTTTGATGACCTCTGGTGACCTCAATTTTGACCTGACCTAAAAAAGACCCATATACTTTCGAAGGAGATTGTCTCGAGCTATCTAACGCCGTTTTCCGCTTCTCGCTACGTTGCGTGGTTTTCGAGATTATAGGGGGGGGGGCGAAATCCGCCCCCCCCCCCTCCAGGGCGTGTAATTATCAGAGGCCCTCCAGGGCGCATGTTAATTAACACGGGCGGCCGCGCGCCCAGCCGCTTTTTTGGTACCGGCAAGATGGCGGCCGGCATTAGACAGCCCGGCCCGTAGGGGTCCACGGCGAGTGCTTCCCCGTGGTATTAGTATACTGTAGTCTATATGGTAAGGTTCAATGTTTTTTTTGTCCATTTTCTGTCCATTTTCTGTCCATTTGTCTTGGTATTGTTTGGTTGAGTGGAAAGGCATTGTGGTTTCAATTAACTTGAAAATGATATTTGTTAGCTGTATGCCCTCTGCTATTCCTTCCTGATATTATGGAGTGTAAAAATGGATAGTGTGCAGAAATGGTTTAATTTATATGTTGATTGTAGTCTTTTGGAGTAAATTTAAAAACATCAAATTATGTTCATGCAAGGTGTATTTTCGTTTATTGTACCAGACAATTAACATATTTTTTGGAGACAAAATCAGTCCTCTCTAATCTCTTGGTGCTAAAATCTCAGTTTTCAAGGCAATGCTATTTAGAAGAAGAAGAAAACATTCACAAGTCTTTTTGTTTTGTTTTTGTGACAAATGCTGCATGAATGTTTCATATAAAAAATGCTAAATTATTGTTATGCATCAGAGTTGTGTTATACCTACTTCGAGTAATATTATGCCCAATATTTTATCTTTTTTTAAATTCTGTAACCATTTTCCATTTAGTGTACACATTCACTGGTAGTGACTTTTGATATTGCATAGAATGTAAGTAGTAAATCACAAAGTATCTCTTATATGCTCTGTTGAGTGTTGTAAGAGGGGTGCATACCAACCTACCATTTTTCATATTTTGACAAATGACCTTCCTGAACCCAAGTAGGGAGAAACCTGTTTCCTCAAGGACCTGTTTCAGTGCCTTGGTGTCCGGTATGCTGATGTGGTGTTGTTGAGGTTGCTATAACCTGCCTTCACTGAAGAAAACAAATGACACCGTCAAAAAGTCCGCCCCGGAGGGATGTTTTGCAACACCTCCTTAGGGTATCGAACACTAAAAAACGGCGTAAAAAAGAGTCAGACTCTACAAAATGGTGTCTGACACCTTCTCAACGGGAGTCCTGACTCCTTCAAGAGAGTCGTGATTCTCTTGAAGGTCCCAGAAAACACCATTTTGTAGTTTCTGACTCTTTTTTGACACCGGTTTTTAGTGTTCGATGCCCTAAGGAGGTGTTGCAAAACACCCCTCTGGGGCGGACATCTTGACGGTGTGCCAATCCACGTACGGGTGTCATTTTTTGCAGTGTTCCTGAGCAGAGATGTGCCACGTCCTTGGTGTAAGGTGCAGTGTCCCTTTCCTGTCTTGGTAATGTTTGGTGGAGTGGAAGGCATTGTTGTTGCAATTAACCTGAAAATGAGATTTGTTGGATGTATGCCCACTGCTATTCCTTCCTGATATTAGGGAGTGTAAAAATGGATAGTGCACTATCCATTTTTACACTCCATCACTACACTCCATAAATAAATCTCTTTTTTGCGCATGTGCAAAAAAATGGATTGATTTATTTGTTGATTGTAGTCTTTTGGAGTATATTTAAATATTTCAAATTACCTATGGTCATGAAAAGTGCATTTTGGTTTATTGCACTAGACAATTAGCAGCTTTTTGGATTTAGCGCGCTGAGTCACTCGATCTCCCAGGTTAACGCGTTGGTGACGTTCTACCGGGACTCCCCGAAGCATCTTAAGGGATTTCATTTTGCCCCAACTTATTTGGAAAAACTCCACCCATGCCCTGGACCCGCCCCCGCCCCCCCCCCCCCCCCCCTCCTATTATTTTGACAAATGGACACCGCTGAACGGCTGAATCATTGAAGGTTGTTGATCGGTACGTCAGGCCTTTTCGCTTATGGTAAGATGCTTTTGACAAGAACGCGCAAATACAGCTTATAGAGGTTACTGATTTCTGCTCGCTTCTGACCGGATGTTGCCGTCTTCCATTGCCACTTCATGAAACTGACAGCTCTGAAAGTGGTTCTGTCGCCTTGACTTTTTACTCTGACCAGACGTGGTGTCGCTAATTTGACGTGTTGACCTGACATGTCCCTCCTGCCCTTACCTGACCTGTTGACACTGTACTGACCTGTACTGACACTGACCTAGTACTTTGGTACCATGTAAGCCGAACTGACCTATCCTGACATGACCTGACCTGACCTGATCTGGCGTTCTATTACAGTACCGAACCGTGCTCATCGCCCCTACAGAGGAAGAGGAGGAAGAATACAGAGAACAAGTTGGCAACGACTCTGTCTGTAAGTGGCGCAGCAGACCGCGATCGTCCCGCAACGGTATACATGTCATGGGACGGCAAACGGAGCGCCTGTTCCGCGTCAGGTGACGTGTGACGTGTGACGGGTGACGTGTGACGGATGACGTGTGACGTGTGACGTGTGACGTGTGACGTGTGACGTGTGACGTGTGACGGATGACGTGTGACGTGTGACGTGTGACGTGTGACGTGTGACGTGTGACGGATGACGGATGACGGGTGACGTGTAACGTGTGACGGGTGACGGATGACGTGTGGCGTATGAAGGGTGACGGGTGACGGGTGACGGGTAACGTGTGACGTGTGGCGGGTGACGTGTGACGGGTGACGTGTGACGTGTGACGGGTGGTGGGTGATGTGTGACGTGTGGCGTGTGACGTGTGACGGGTGGCGTGTGACGTGTGACGTGTAACGTGTGACGGGTGACGGATGACGTGTGACGTGTGACGTGTGACGGATGACGGGTGACGTGTAACGTGTGACGGATGACGTGTGGCGTATGAAGGGTGACGGGTGACGGGTGACGGGTAACGTGTGACGTGTGGCGGGTGACGTGTGACGGGTGACGGGTGACGGGTGACGGGTGACGGGTGACGTGTAACGTGTGACGGGTGACGGGTGACGTGCTCCTCAGAGTTTTAGTGTAATGTCAGATCCATTGGTTGTTTTCATTTGCAAGATTAACTGTGCTTAGAGCTGAGTTATTCAGTGCTAACACCTTTTTTCCTTTGCAGATATTCCCGTCAGCATGTTCAAAATTAGCGGGCAGTACAAAGAAGGTGCCAACATCACCGGTCTGGTCGTGTTCTCGATCGTGTTCGGCATCGTGATCGGAATGATGAAGGAACAAGGCAGGATTCTGCTGCAGTTCTTCACGGGCCTGTCGGAAGCCATAATGCACCTGACCAGGATTGTCATCTGGTTAGTTATTTATCCAATCGAATGCAGTGTGGACTCATTTCGGAACCGAGATTGACCCTAACTTCCCATGTATAGCTTACCTGAGGATTTTGATGTTATTATCATTGTACAAGGACAATGATGTGTCGCCCGTGACATCGTCCGTGACAATGATGTGTCCCGGGCACCAAAAACTAAGCAGACGTTAGGCACGCAATTGAACATCCAGTTTACATTGATTCAGACTGAATCATGATTCCCAGGTCAACTGCAAAACTTTGCCTGCTTGTTCGCCGCTGCCTTTTGCATCAATTATCAGGATAAAGGAGACAGCTTATAGGTATATTTAGAATTGGTACAAAAACCTCACTGAAACGTTTATTACATGTTTGGATTTTGCAACAAATAGATCATAAATATGGCGCGTTGCGTGTATTTTCAGTGTAAAAACACCCCCTCCAACTTATCGGTTTTGTGCAAATCACTTGATCTTGATTGATTACACTATTGCGTGAAGATGCCAGCAAATTTGATTTATGGATGCAAATTGTAATATAAACAAATTGTATGATAAGCACAATCCTAGACAGAAATTTGCTTGGGGAGATATCGGAGAAATTGGGGAAACTTGGCAACACCCGAAATTTCCCGAAGTTCCTTGGAGAAAGGTGGGGACTGGGGAGTGATTGGGGAAACTTGACATCGTTATGTGTGCTCTCCATAATGAGTAGCGCGGGGGAATATCGGGATTCACCGCTGGGGTTCCCCGTAGAAAAGAATCCCCAATATCCCGATTAAAAAAATATAGTAGAAAAAATAGAATATATTTTTTGTATGCTTTATAGTAGTAGATTTATAGTAGAACTCTTCAAACTCCCGCTGGTAAAACAGTGAAATCCACTGACCGGGCAGTAGACTCACTCCATTGAAAATGCACAAGGGAGGGCCCCGGGGCCGGGGCCGGGGTACAAAATCAACTGTCGACTAGATAACTGGTATATATTTTTTCGTCAGAAATATGGGTGAAACTAAATCATTGGCAATTAAGAGCTGAAACGCAACTGCTAATTTTACAAATGTAAATGTATATACATACTGACGTGATGATGATTAAGTGAATAATACATCAGATGTAATTTTGACGATCAGTATTTCTAAGGACATGATCGCTTAGTACATTTTCCTAGGAATGACATAGTAATTATTATTTACTGGCATTTTGACCCCCGAGTACTTCATGAGAAGGAGCATTTTGTCCCGGCCTTATCCATCAAGACAGAACACTTTACCACCCCTGGAGCCGGGGTTGTCTGCGCTCGCCGTGTCTGTCTGAGCCGGGGTTGTCTGCGCTCGCCGCGTGTGTGTCTGAGCCGGGGTTGTCCCGTGTGTGTCTGAGTCGGGGTTTTCTGCGCTCGCCGCGTGTGTGTCTGAGCCGGGGTTGTCTGCGCTCGCCGTGTCTGTCTGAGCCGGGGTTTTCTGCGCTCGCCGCGTGTGTGTCTGAGCCGGGGTTGTCTGCGCTCGCCGCGTGTGTGTCTGAGCCGGGGTTGTCTGTGCGCTCGCCGTGTGTGTCTGAGCCGGGGTTGTCTGTGCGCTCGCCGTGTGTGTCTGAGCCGGGGTTAGCTGTGTCTTGGTATCCGATGGTGTGAGCCGCCCCGGGCTGTTTAATCAGGCTGCGGGCCTGTTTCCGATAGTGCCGGCCGTTCAGAGGTTTGATGGAGTGCCGGAAGCCGGCCATTTTTCTCTGCTCCCCGCTGCATACGTAATGTGCCGGTCCGTCTTCTGGTGCCGAAACCCGGGATAGTCGAGCCGCCCTGCGATTGCTGTAATTCCGGTATCCGGGGCGTGGTGGAAGGATTATGTTCGGAATTAGCTTCCCATAGCACTGAGCGGCGTCGGCCGGATAGTGGCGAAGCACACTCCTGACATTCCGCCCGTGCCGGCAGGCTCTCCCCCGTCGGCGTGTGTTTCCTGATCGCCGCCAAGATCCTGGAGCTGAAGTCGTTCTCGGTGCTGCTCGGCCAGCTGGGCATGTACTTCCTCACGGTGATGACCGGCATCATGCTGCACGGCTTCGTCGTGTTGGTGCTCATCTACATGCTGATCGTGCGCGAGCTGCCGTTCCGCTACATCGCCAACATCAGCCAGCCGCTAGCTACTGCCTTCGGAACATCGTCCAGGTCAGCACGTGCCCCAGCTACCACGGCCGGTCAGCCTACCAAGCAGCAGCTGAGACTGGCCGTATATGTGGCGTCTAGGTTCCGGCTCCCATAATCGCTGTCAGTTTAATGCACAATGGGGATGACATATATCGGAAAGGTGATAGGATTGGACAAGTATATTGCAGGATTAGCAAGGTGTTTGGTGTGGACATTAGGCTAGGTGTATCATCCTGAAAAACTCAGCATGTGTATACGATATTATTTGTCACTGGTCACTCTGGAGCCGGAATATGCCATTACAAAAAATATGACTAAAAAACTGAGCCTGCGCCGAGCAAAACAATTTTGACTTTTAACAGTGACGCCCGGCGTTGAAGTCTCCCCGCTAGTTACGCGCACACTAACACCACGCGGCGACGGGAGCCGCGCCGCCACGCCCAAGGTCAGGTGTGTTTTAGCGTCCGCTAATGCGACTTTCACATCAAATATCGGATAATTAACGACAGGTATACCTTTCATTGATATATTTTAGCCAGGGACTTCACGAACGACTGCTTGCTGTCGATGCTTGGCAGCTGGTCGCGGTGCGCGAGCCGGCTGCTGATCCAGCCATGTCGGCGTTTCTCGCCGAGCACCGAGCCGGCTGCCTCGGTCACCACCTTCACAACCCTCTCCACCGCCACCGTGTGGACGGGGAATGCGGCGATCTGGAGTGGCTGGCAGCAGATGTCTTGTAACTCGGCGTCTGTGAGGTCGGTCGTCAGCGGCGGCTCGGTGATTAACTCCTTCTCCCACTCTAGCAGCTCCGTGTAATGGGTGGCGGCGAAGTTGATAGTCGGGAGCTTGAAGGGTCTGACTCCCTCTTGCGGCTGCTGCCGACACCGCCGAATCGCATCCACGGCCCGGAATCGCGCCACCGCGTCAGGGTCTGCCACTATGGCCAGCAAAACGGCCTCCGGATGAGCCCAGTAGGCGTTCCGCTGCACCACCGGTCTGATGACATCCTGCAGCTGAGTGGGCAGCATCCGCAGCAGCTCCACGCTCCGCATGACGTTTAAGGCGCCGCTGGTGCAGGTGCTGTTGGCTCTGATGTGGAACCACATGGGGATGTAGTGGTTCATCAAAAATCCCACCAGCTGGGTCAGCTCGGCCGACGGCGACGATGACCCGATGTAGAGGTGCAGCAGTCGCGCGGCCAGAGTAAGCCACCTGTGATGCCCGTCAACACTGTGCTAGATGACAAGCTCCAAAAAACGTAAGAGTGTCACAAAAATGGGTGGGAGGCGGAAATAAAACCATTAAGTATAATTTAAAAAAGAAACAATGGCTAAATGAGATATTCTTGTTTTGTTCAATCACTTTTCATCTAATATTTCAATAAAACATATTATTGAGTTAATAGAATTACCATAATTAGTACATCCCGTTTATTGTCTTTGTCCAGCGCACTGAAAGGTCCATCCCGTTTATACTTCCCGTTGATTGTGTTTTGTCCAGCGCACTGAACTAGCTGTTCGTGCATACCTGGCGTGATTTACAGGTCCGATCTTGCAATGCGCGTCGCTGTCATCCAGAAGTTTGACGGCATGAACCCCCCCCCCCCCCCCCCTGGCGACCCGGTAGAGCAGCTGCTGGTCGGTGCTGAGCTCAGTCGCCAGCTGGTCCGAGAGGTCTGGCAGGGGCCCCGCCACCGCGCAGAACGACTCCACTCACAGGCGGTGGACCTCGCCACTAGCAGCCTTACCCAGCGATCCCGAGAAGGACTTGGGCCCTGTGGTTGAGCCGTCCAGTTTGTGGAACACCGCCCGTAGGTGAAGCTCGTTCGCGTGGAGCTGGCAGACGAACCAGTGGACGGCGCGGGGCGAGTCTTGGCCGAGCTCAAAGAGCCGGCACACGCCGCCATCCCTGCCGGTGTTAACGGCGGTGCCGTCACATCCGAGCACTCGGACGTCGGCGGCGTTGCCGATGGCGATGTCCGTCAGGTGTCTGGCTTGGTGGATTGCCCGTCCACTTTCCGGTGTAAAGTGTGTAAGATATTGTGAACCAGGCTCCACCACCACCGCCACATGCTCTTCCTTTTTTTAGCTCGATTTCCCGATAAATGTTTGGTCTTTGCGGCCATCAAAATATAAAGCTTCGATGTGACCGTGCTGCTCGGCTCTCTCCGAGGCCGCCATATTTCTCACGCGCTCCCTTTCGCGGTACATTTTCATGGGATCTACTATGAGCTTCGTGTTGGTTTCCGAAATTCGGCCGATGTCTAGTTGGAAGCCGTTTACAATGGCGCATACAGAGCGGTGGGGGATACCGCAACGATCAGCAGCAAGAGCCGTGTTAGTAAGCCTTTCTAAATTGCTCTCACCGGTACCGTCATCTTCGCTCCACTCCATATCAGAGCCTCCGGTGCCAACTTGGTCGGTGGCGGTGCTGCTGGAGGCCGATGCACTGTGTGCCTCGGGGTTTTGAAGGCCAGACGGCCAGGGCTCGCTGCTGGTGGCTCTCGGCGACGGCGTCTCCGGACCGCGCTGTTCTCGGCACCTGCGTGCCACGGCGACCCGCCGTCGGCGTGTCTCCTGATGGTCCGGCGTGCCCATAATTTTTTTTTTGCAGGCCCGGAATGGATGAGCCTGATGTAGTTAACAACATCCGTATTGGTTGGTAACTGTTTTGCAGGCAGGTTATCGGGCGTCCCAAGAGAGAAGTGATTAGTCTTACTGCGAAGGGACATTTCCGTTTTGATGTCCTGTTTCTACGGGCAGGGGTAGCCCATTAGCCAGAATCTATACCTACCCTGGCTTAAGCGTCTATGGAACAACCGAGGGCAGTTCAGCCGCCTCGCACAGTCCCTAAATTGCATAAGATCGATTTTGTTTAGGTCCTTACAGTTCTTTTGTAAGGACCTTTTTATTATGGATTTTATCTTAATTAGGGTCATTATGCCAAATAATGTTCGTAGTAGAGGTAAATCCATCGTATATAATCGGCATGTCATGTGAAAGTCGCGTTAGCAGGCTCTAAAACACACCTGACCTTGGGCGTGGCGGCGCGGCTCCCGTCGCCGCGTGGTGTTAGTGTGCGCGTAACTAGCGGGGAGACTTCAACGCCGAGCGTCGCTGTCAGAAGTCAAAATTGTTTTGCTCGGCGCAGGCTCAGTTTTTGGGTCAGATTTTTTTGGGTGATATTTTCTAGATCCAAACATACCAGTGACAAATAATTTCATATACACAAAGCAAATTAAAAAATAAAATATTCCGATGATACACCCTAGACTGGACATACCTATAATTGAAACTAGTTTATGATTTGTTTAACTTCGATGAGCTTAAATAATTTAGTGTGTGTCACAGTGATTCAATTGCAATTGTGTTTTGGTTTAAAGGTACTCGCAAATGTATGTCGATTATACTAGTGGGCCACTTATTATCTCGGTATCCTCCTTGCATTGCCCGAAGCCTACGAAATGGCTCTCACCTTGACCTGTGACAGGAACGTTAGCCGACTGACGGTGACCTGTGACCTGTGACCTGTGACCTGTGACCTGTGACCTGTGACCTGTGACCTGTCACCAGCTCGGCGGCGCTCCCTCTGACGATCGCCGCGCTGGAGGAGAAGAATGGTATTGACTCGCGCGTGGCCCGCTTCGTGCTGCCGATCGGCGCCACCATCAACATGGACGGCACGGCACTGTACGAGGCCGTGGCGGCCATCTTCATCGCACAGGTGCGCGGCATCACGCTCGGACTCGGCCAGATCATCGCCATCAGGTCAGTACTGCACCGACTGGGATCGGACTGCACTGCACCGGGTGGGTCACTTTATAGTCAATGTTCACAACTTTGGAAAATGCACAGATTGAATGCATGATTTCGAACGTTCCGAGCTATTCTCATTCAGGAACAGTATCAAAGTAAAAGTATACCATTTTGTTTATTACGTTTTATGTGTTCCTTCCCCATCCTTCCGATGTTGTGGTATCTGGATGCATTATTTTAGGCCTCGTGACCCTCAAACAATTTTGTATTACGATTCTACGTGGTCACCATTCTCGTGAAAAACTGTGCTCAAAACTATAACCACTGACAATTCGGAAAAGAAGTGAGGCTTTTCTGTTATTTTTGGTTTGGTCCATCCGGCCAGCGCAGAAGTCACTACCCCTCCAGATTTCCCCCTAACATAATTACGATATAAAATGTAATATAATGAGACGTGCTTTGCTTTACTTTTTGATATTTATTGTCATGTAATAATTATGAGACATCAACCATTAGTTCAACTATCACGGATTTGTGTGTGAAAAAGTATGTAAACTTCATCCATCATGCTGAAGACCTCTTGAAACTGTTTGAGCAAAACGCCTCGCATATTTACCCTTTGCTAGCTGGATCAATGTCATACCATTCTTATCACGGCCCTGGCCCGACACCAGTTGCTGGCGGGTCAGTCAGGCCGGGTAATGATGGCCCGACATTCACCAGTTGCTGGCGGGTCGGTCAGGCCGGGTAATGATGGCCCGACATTCACCAGTTGCTGGCGGGTCGGTCAGGCCGGGTAATGATGGCCCGACATTCACCAGTTGCTGGCGGGTCAGTCAGGCCGGGTAATGATGGCCCGACATTCACCAGTTGCTGGCGGGTCGGTCAGGCCGGGTAATGATGGCCCGACATTCACCAGTTGCTGGCGGGTCGGTCAGGCCGGGTAATGATGGCCCGACATTCACCAGTTGCTGGCGGGTCAGTCAGGCCGGGTAATGATGGCCCGACATTCACCAGTTGCTGGCGGGTCGGTCAGGCCGGGTAATGATGGCCCGACATTCACCAGTTGCTGGCGGGTCGGTCAGGCCGGGTAATGATGGCCCGACATTCACCAGTTGCTGGCGGGTCGGTCAGGCCAGGTAATGTCCAACGGCCCTGGCCCGACACCAGTTACTGGTGGTTCGGTCAGGCCGAGAGCGACCCTCTCGGCGTGGCATTGCCGTCGGAGCAGCCCCGGCAGCCGGCGTATGGCGTCGCGGCGTCGAGACGCACTCCTGCCGGCGGCGTCGAGACGCGCTCCTGCCGGCGGCGTCGAGACGCGCTCCTGCCGGCGGCGTCGAGACGCGCTCCTGCCGGCGGCGTCATCAATCGCTATCCGGCGCCGCAGCTATCGGCGCGGCAGCCTGATGGCGGCTGATTAGAGACCGGCCAGGAATGGCCGCAAGAAAGAGAAGGATTGAGCAAGGAGACGGAGAAACCGAGCTGACAGACTGACGAATGACTCCCCTGGCTGATATGGGGTCCTATGTCTTTACCCAGGTGGCTGATATGGGGTCCTATGTCTTTACTCCCCTGGCTGATATGGGGTCCTATGTCTTTACTCCCCTGGCTGATATGGGGTCCTATGTCTTTACCCAGGTGGCTGATATGGGTCCTATGTCTTTACCCAGGTGACTGATATGGGGTCCTATGTCTTTACTCCCCTGGCTGATATGGGGTCCTATGTCTTTACTCCCCTGGCTGATATGGGGTTCTATGTCTTTACCCAGGTGGATGATATGGGGTCCTATGTCTTTACTCCCCTGGCTGATATGGGGTCCTATGTCTTTACTCCCCTGGCTGATATGGGACCTATGTCTTTACTCCCCTGGCTGATATGGGTCCTATGTCTTTACCCAGGTGGCTGATATGGGGTCCTATGTCTTTACTCCCCTGGCTGATATGGGTCCTATGTCTTTACCCAGGTGGCTGATATGGGGTCCTATGTCTTTACTCCCCTGGCTGATATGGGTCCTATGTCTTTACCCAGGTGGCTGATATGGGGTCCTATGTCTTTACTCCCCTGGCTGATATGGGTCCTATGTCTTTACTCCCCTGGCTGATATGGGTCCTATGTCTTTACCCAGGTGGCTGATATGGGGTCCTATGTCTTTACCCAGGTGGCTGATATGGGGTCCTATGTCTTTACTCCCCTGGCTGATATGGGTCCTATGTCTTTACTCCCCTGGCTGATATGGGGTCCTATGTCTTTACCCAGGTGGCTGATATGGGGTCCTATGTCTTTACCCAGGTGGCTGATATGGGGTCCTATGTCTTTACTCCCCTGGCTGATATGGGTCCTATGTCTTTACTCCCCTGGCTGATATGGGGTCCTATGTCTTTACCCAGGTGGCTGATATGGGGTCCTATGTCTTTACTCCCCTGGTTGATATGGGTCCTATGTCTTTACTCCCTTGGCTGATATGGGGTCCTATGTCTTTACCCAGGTGGCTGATATGGGTCCTATGTCTTTACTTCCCTGGCTGATATGGGGTTCTATGTCTTTACCCAGGTGGCTGATATGGGGTCCTATGTCTTTACTCCCCTGGCTGATATGGGTCCTATGTCTTTACTCCCCTGGCTGATATGGGGTCCTATGTCTTTACTCCCCTGGCTGATATGGGGTCCTATGTCTTTACCCAGGTGGCTGATATGGGTCCTATGTCTTTACCCAGGTGGCTGATATGGGTCCTGTGTCTGACGGGACTGCTGTTTAGGACTGGGTCTACGGTTGGATTAAAGTGACTTGTTCTGCAGGCGAATCATGGGACTAGAGCAGTAAATGGATGTAAAACTAAGTTCATTTATTTGTGCGTGCAGCTTAATATAATGACCAACTGTCCTATATTCTGCCATTGGAGTGAAGACATGACACCCATAGCCAGTGGCCTTACCACAGTATAATTCAGAATATTATTGGACAGTTTTTTCTTCTTCAAAATCACATGGGAAGATCAGCTGGAACAAATAAATATTGCAGCTGGAGCTCCAACTTGTGCTGAAGTTCACACACGCCATGACGCCGGACGGAGAGAAATTATAGGTGGAAGCTAGGTCAAAGTTGGTGCAATATTTCAGACAACAGCGAGCTGACCTCAATTGTTGGCAAACAATTACACCTTCCATAGCTCCCTCCCAGACACTGCAGCCACAGCCGGCGGTCAGCGTCACAGTGCAGACGACATACCCTCCCAGACACTGCAGCCACAACCGGCGGTCAGCGTCACAGTGCAGACGACATACCCTCCCAGACACTGCAGCCACAGCCGGCGGTCAGCGTCACAGTGCAGACGACATACCCTCCCAGACACTGCAGCCACAGCCGGCGGTCAGCGTCACAGTGCAGACGACATACCCTCCCAGACACTGCAGCCACAGCCGGCGGACTGCGACACAGTGCAGACGGCATACCCTCCCAGACACTGCAGCCACAGCCGGCGGACTGCGACACAGTGCAGACGACATACCCTCCCAGACACTGCAGCCACAGCCGGCGGACTGTATGGGTCAGCGACACAGTGCAGACGACATACCCTCCCAGACACTGCAGCCACAGCCGACGGACTGCGACACAGTGCAGACGACATACCCTCCCAGACACTGCAGCCACAGCCGGCGGACTGCGACACAGTGCAGACGACATACCCTCCCAGACACTGCAGCCACAGCCGGCGGACTGCGACACAGTGCAGACGACATACCCTCCCAGACACTGCAGTCACAGCCGGCGGACTGCGACACAGTGCAGACGACATACCCTCCCAGACACTGCAGCCACAGCCGGCGGACTGCGACACAGTGCAGACGACATACCCTCCCAGACACTGCAGCCACAGCCGGCGGTCAGCGTCACAGTGCAGACGACATACCCTCCTAGACACTGCAGCCACAGCCGGCGGACTGCGACACAGTGCAGACGACATACCCTCCCAGACACTGCAGCCACAGCCGGCGGACTGCGACACAGTGCAGACGACATACCCTCCCGGACACTGCAGCCACAGCCGGCGGACTGCGACACAGTGCAGACGACATACCCTCCCAGACACTGCAGCCACAGCCGGCGGACTGTCTGGGACTGCGACACAGTGCAGACGACATACCCTCCCAGACACTGCAGCCACAGCCGGCGGACTGTCTGGGTCAGCGACACAGTGCAGACGACATACCCTCCCAGACACTGCAGCCACAGCCGGCGGACTGTCTGGGACTGCGACACAGTGCAGACGACATACCCTCCCAGACACTGCAGCCACAGCCGGCGGACTGTCTGGGACTGCGACACAGTGCAGACGACATACCCTCCCAGACACTGCAGCCACAGCCGGCGGTCAGCGTCACAGTGCAGACGACATACCCTCCCAGACACTGCAGCCACAGCCGGCGGTCAGCGTCACAGTGCAGACGACATACCCTCCCAGATACTGCAGCCACAGCCGGCGGTCAGCGTCACAGTGCAGACGACATACCCTCCCAGACACTGCAGCCACAGCCGGCGGTCAGCGTCACAGTGCAGACGACATACCCTCCCAGACACTGCAGCCACAGCCGGCGGTCAGCGTCACAGTGCAGACGACATACCCTCCCAGACACTGCAGCCACAGCCGGCGGACTGCGACACAGTGCAGACGGCATACCCTCCCAGACACTGCAGCCACAGCCGGCGGACTGCGACACAGTGCAGACGACATACCCTCCCAGACACTGCAGCCACAGCCGGCGGACTGTATGGGTCAGCGACACAGTGCAGACGACATACCCTCCAAGACACTGCAGCCACAGCCGGCGGACTGCGACACAGTGCAGACGACATACCCTCCCAGACACTGCAGCCACAGCCGGCGGACTGCGACACAGTGCAGACGACATACCCTCCCAGACACTGCAGCCACAGCCGGCGGACTGCGACACAGTGCAGACGACATACCCTCCCAGACACTGCAGCCACAGCCGGCGGTCAGCGTCACAGTGCAGACGACATATCCTCCCAGACACTGCAGCCACAGCCGGCGGACTGCGACACAGTGCAGACGGCATACCCTCCCAGACACTGCAGCCACAGCCGGCGGACTGCGACACAGTGCAGACGACATACCCTCCCAGACACTGCAGCCACAGCCGGCGGACTGTATGGGTCAGCGACACAGTGCAGACGACATACCCTCCCAGACACTGCAGCCACAGCCGGCGGACTGCGACACAGTGCAGACGACACACCCTCCCAGACACTGCAGCCACAGCCGGCGGACTGCGACACAGTGCAGACGACATACCCTCCCAGACACTGCAGCCACAGTCGGCGGACTGTCTGGGTCAGCGTCACAGTGCAGCCGACATACCCTCCCAGACACTGCAGCCACAGCCGGCGGACTGCGACACAGTGCAGACGACATACCCTCCCAGACACTGCAGCCACAGCCGGCGGACTGTCTGGGTCAGCGTCACAGTGCAGACGACATACCCTCCCAGACACTGCAGCCACAGCCGGCGGTCAGCGACACAGTGCAGACGACATACCCTCCCAGACACTGCAGCCACAGCCGGCGGACTGTCTGGGTCAGCGTCACAGTGCAGACGACATACCCTCCCAGACACTGCAGCCACAGCCGGTGGACTGTCTGGGACTGCGACACAGTGCAGACGACATACCCTCCCAGACACTGCAGCCACAGCCGGCGGACTGTCTGGGTCAGCGTCACAGTGCAGACGACATACCCTCCCAGACACTGCAGCCACAGCCGGCGGACTGCGACACAGTGCAGACGACATACCTCATTCCGAAATAGTTTCAACTGGCCACGGTCATTAAAGAAGAGTGTGTATACCTTCCCTGTCAGCAACTGGATCAGTCACACTGATGCAGAGGCGCAGCCAGAGGGGGGGGAGGGGCAAGGGGGAAATCCCCCCCCCCCTTACGGGTCACAGGGGCCCCACCGAGATTGACTAATATACCATTTGCATTAGCTAAATGACTTTCAAAAAGCCACAGAGGAGCCCTCAAACCAGGCAAGGGTCACTCTGGTGCATGTCAAGGGCCCTCAGACACTGAAGGGCTTTCGTAGCCAGCCCAAGGGGCCTCTTGGGCATGTCCAGGGGCCATTGAGTCTGTTCAGGGGCCTCTCGAGCCTGCCCAGGTGCCTATTCGAGTATGTTCAGGGGCCTCTCGAACCTGCCCAGGGGCCATTAGAGTCTTCCCAGGAGCCCATCGAGTATGTTCAGGGGGCGCTCGAACCTGCCCAGGGGCCATTAGAGCCTGCCCAGGGGCCTCTCGAGCTTGCCCAGGGCCCATTGAGTCTGTTCAGGGGCCTGTCGAACCTGCCCAGTGGCCTCTCGAGCTTGCCAAGGGACCCATTGAGTCTGTTCAAGGGCCTTTTGAACCTGCCTAGAGGCCATTAGAGTTGTTCAGGAGCCTCTCGAGCCTTCCCAATGGTCCATTGATCCTGTTCAGGGCCTCTCGAACCTGCCCAGGGGCTATTATAGTCTGTTCAGGGGTATCTCGGCTTTCCGAGGGCGGTGGGCCTTGCTGTACTCTGACCCACCTGGTGCAATGTTTTCTTGGGTTATAAATGGTAATTTGATCAATCTGATGCGTTTTTTTTTATTCGGAGGGGGTACAAAAAAATAAAAATTTCCCTATCAGGAGAATATTGCAGCATGGTTCCCATGCTGCAATATTTGTCAGCCAGGGGCGTCGCTGACGGGAGGGTCGGGGGGGGGGGGGGCTGGACCCCTCACTCTTAGAAGGAGGGGGTCGACCCATACTTTTTTGCGAGGAAAATTAACAATTTATCGTAAATATTGCCTTTGCAGCGGTCAAAATACATCTATGTCAAAAACTGGAAAACTTTGCGCCTCTTCGCAGCATTACACAAGTTTCGCAATTGCTTATACAAATTTGGAAAATAGGAAAATGAATTTAATTAAGTGCCTGGCAGAGAATCTCCTTGGCGATAATTGGGGCCCATGCCTTTCATAAAGTATTCACTTTCAAGCAGGCTATACATGATTAGCTAGTCTGCCGAGTTCCGAAAACGGCGACGCGAACGCAAAGACGAGGAGATCGGCACCCGGAAGCTGCTCCAGCGGTGCACAATGTGCTGGCCCGAAGAGCTAGTAGTGGAAACAGGCCAGGACCATCTCCCCAAGCCATCTCCTACAGGCTCTTCCAGATCCACAGGGACCATTTATACGCGGGAAAGTCGTTCTGCCTCTTGCTGCTTTTAAACCATTTGCACTGTTACCAGTTGTTTGGTACAGTTCGGTACATATGTAAATGTATACAGTTTTTATTATCGTATGTATATACTATTGAGCGCTGACTGCCACCGGTCATCGTGATTTACTATCCGAGTCTAATGTATATGAAAAACTGCCCTCCTTTCAATATTTGTGCATCATACCGAGATGTGCAACCAGAAAAAGAGATTACCATCTTGGCTCCACTCACGGTCTGGTTGCAATATAAAAAAAATCGTTATCCAGGACCTAAAATTAACATTTTCACGCCGCTTCACGGCGTCATATCGGTAGTCATTGTCATAACGAAGCCATGTCATCGTCTTTGGTTAGTCGTAACGCTGAATTGAATGAATAAAATGTTTAGCTTATTATCCTCGACAAGGCCCATCGCCTATATTTCTGGGTTTTATCAGTCAAACCCGTACAAATTTCGCGCCGCTACCTAACAAGTACCTACCTACTATAACATTAAAATCTGCATTAAATAAATGCTGCAAAGGCTCAAATACATGTGTACAAATGTGGGTACATTTTTTCGTCATTTCAGCCGCCACCCCTCCCCCCCCCCCCCCCCCCCACCACCACTCAAAAGCCGACCCCCACCTGTTGTCAGCTAAGATAGGTTTTCTCTCCTGTACATAACAATATAAATTAGTAATGCGCTCAGTACAATGCCTTAAAGGGATTATACTGGTTTTTCTCAGAATAATTGAGTTACATAGTAAAACGTACTTATAAAGGTGGTAGAAGTCCCACGGTAGCCACATTTTTCTGGAAATTACCTCTTCTGCACGTAAGGACATTCCAAAGTGCGCGGTGATGCCACCGCGTATTTTCTGCAGGACCGGCTGAGGCAGAGCCAGTCATCTCTTTTATGCTAATACAAACACCTCACGTATGGCATATTTCCAGTAAAATAAGCAATATTTGAAAGAAAATAAACTTGTTTTGTTCCAACGACAGCAGCAGTTACCTAGTTTTCCCATAAAATTCTATATTTTTAATGAATTTTCATGCCAAAAAATTAATACGCCACCACCAAATTCTGAACGCTAAAGGCCATAGAAAAGAAAACCACAAAAACACAAAACCTCAACGAACAGTGTGTAGTAATACAAAGTCCCGTCAGTTTTGAATTGCATAATAATTTTATAATCCGGTGTAGGACTTGCAGATAATTCAAAACTCTAAAATTGATCTTAAGATAAAAGTGGTGGACAGTAGTGCCGATCAAGTACTAGTTATTTGATACTAGTCTCGAAAACGCCCAAGTTTTGACGCTGATAATTTCTGAAATAATGGACTAAATGAGCATTGAGGGCCCTGTTATATGTCTTAAACGTGTTTAAAACTCATGCAACTGCAAAAGAGTGCATTTACTTTCAGGACGGAAACCCGTATAATCCCTTTAAAGGGATATTGCTACTTCCGGAGGATTTCTAAAAAGCAACTTAAATGAATTGTGGGGATCAACAATCGTGTATGCTCAAGCTCAAACTTGCTCCTGCAGCACCTAAAGCAGGGTATCGGCAATTTATTTTGTATTTATTTCTGACTCAAAAACGTTGGTCCCATCTGTGCACAGTACTAGATTCACGATGGCCGCTCTCATAACAGTTTGGCTGTGAAATTGGCGCCCGCCCAAAGTCGAAGCGGCCGAATTCGCCAAGACTTGACCTTGAAAAGTCTATCTGTGTTATACGGTATTGGACACGAATCTCCTACGGCCCCAAAGTCGAGCCATAGCCATTCGTGCTGTTTTATTCATGTTGTATTATGAAAGAGGCTATGGTTGTTGAGAATATAATTAACTTATACGTATTTTAATTTTAAAGAGCACTGACGGAATGGTGATGTTGAGTTTACAATATTCAAAAGCAAATCATAGTCGCAAAGAAGTGATTCTGAATAGTGATGAGGCGACTCCAATTTTACGAATGTGTGCCAATCATGAGCGGTACGAAGGTATTTTTTGATTTAGTTATTTTTTAGACCTTTGGGAACCAAATTTTGCAGGTGAAATCGGACACGCGTAATCTACCGATACACAACAAAAACGCAATAATGGCCCGCGAGGTGTCAATATCCCTTTAACTGAGGGTCCTGGCCCAATCCAGCTCATCAAGAGTTGACGAAGAATTGTTGTTCAAAAGGGGGCCTCACAAAATAAGGTGGCCGAAATCCGTAGAGTTTTTCATATCCAGTTGTTTTTGGTGGGGGGGGGGGGGTCTGAGTTGAAAGTCAGATTCGTAGAATTAAGAATGCCATTCGATTTTGTGGGTTGATCCCAAATGAATGTGTTGAATGAACATGAATGAGTATGTCCTCACCCTTAACCCTCGCCCGTGCAGCGTCCCATCACTGCGTGACCGTGCAGGAGACGACCCCCCCTCCCTCCTTGGCGTTTCGCCGCTAGTTGAGCTAGAGGTTCGATTAAAAAACGAGCGTGTTGCTTGAGACGAGAAGAAGCCATTGACACTCGATTTTAAAGCCCTGGGTCATTAGGTGACCTCTGCGGTCATGTCAATGACCCACAAAATCATCAAAATTGTAAATGCGTAGAAATGGAATTTAATCGAGCTGAATCATGAATGAGCATATAATTATGCTTAATGGGTGCCAACTTTGAAATCGGCGTCACAAAATGTCCTTAGAAACTGCCAAATTCCAAAAAGGTCATGTCAGGTCATCTGAGGTCAGTGACCTCGGTTGACCTGTGGAAGCGTATGACCACAGTGGAACACATAATTATGTAAAATGGATCCCAGATTTGAAATCAACGTCACAAAATGTCCTAGAAACTGCCAGAAGCCAAAAAAGTAAGCTGAGGTCATCGGCGGTCAGTGACCTCGGTTGACCTCTGACAAGGTCAATCGAGGTCACAATATCGGTGGAAACCACAACTGTCATCTGGAAACACCTGTGCATATGCTCCTGAACAACAAACACTCGGAAACTGCACAAGTTACAAGCATCGATACTACGGGGCGCCAGTTGCGACTGACATGACCTTGAAAAAATATCATAGGTTACGGGTCATGAGAGTTAGAAGTTCGAAATTGTGAGAGTGTGTGTCCAATTGTTCCAAATTACGGTTCTGAAAGTTTAATCGCAATCGGTTGATATTTACGCGAGTTATTCCCAAGAAGAAGAAAAAAAAACGAGGGTGTGGCACCCCTCCCCTCCCCGCCCCCTCCCCCTCCCCTCCCCTCCCCCCCCCCCCCCCCCCCCGCCTTGCACTGGCGAGGGTTAACCCAGCGGTAACATTCGGAACTCCCCCCCCCGCCCCGCCCCCCCCCCCCCCCGCCTTGCACTGGCGAGGGTTAACCCAGCGGTAACATTCGGAACTCCCCCGCCCCGCCCCCCCCCCCCCGCCTTGCACTGGCGAGGGTTAACCCAGCGGTAACATTCGGAACTCCCGCCCCTCCCCCCCCCCCCGCCCCGCCCCCCCGCCCCCCCCCCCCCCCCCCCCCCCCCGCCTTGCACTGGCGAGGGTTAACCCAGCGGTAACATTCGGAACTCCCCCCGCCCCGCCCCCCCCCGCCTTGCACTGGCGAGGGTTAACCCAGCGGTAACATTCGGAACTCCCCCCCCCCCCCGCCCCGCCCCTCCCCCCCCCCCCCCCGCCTTGCACTGGCGAGGGTTAACCCAGCGGTAACATTCGGAACTCCCCCCCCCGCCCCGCCCCTCCCCCCCCCCCCCCCCCCGCCTTGCACTGGCGAGGGTTAACCCAGCGGTAACATTCGGAACTCCCCCCCCCGCCCGCCCCTCCCCCCCCCCCCCCGCCTTGCACTGGCGAGGGTTAACCCAGCGGTAACATTCGGAACTCCCCCCCCCCGCCCCGCCCCTCCCCCCCCCCCCCCCCCCCCGCCTTGCACTGGCGAGGGTTAACCCAGCGGTAACATTCGGAACTCCCCCCCCCCCCCCCGCCTTGCACTGGCGAGGGTTAACCCAGCGGTAACATTCGGAACTCCCGCCCCTCCCCCCCCCCCGCCCCGCCCGCGCCCCCCCCCCCCCCCCCCCCCCCCCGCCTTGCACTGGCGAGGGTTAACCCAGCGGTAACATTCGGAACTCCCCCCCGCCCCTCCCCCCCCCCCCCCCGCCTTGCACTGGCGAGGGTTAACCCAGCGGTAACATTCGGAACTCCCGCCCCTCCCCCCCCCCGCCTTGCACTGGCGAGGGTTAACCCAGCGGTAACATTCGGAACTCCCCCCCCCCCCGCCCCGCCCCGCCCCGCCCCCCCCCCCCCCCCCCCCCCCCGCCTTGCACTGGCGAGGGTTAACCCAGCGGTAACATTCGGAACTCCCGCCCCTCCCCCCCCCCCCGCCCCCCCCCCCCCGCCTTGCACTGGCGAGGGTTAACCCAGCGGTAACATTCGGAACTCCCCCGCCCCTCCCCCTCCCCCCGCCCCGCCCCGCCCCCCCCCCCCCCCGCCTTGCACTGGCGAGGGTTAACCCAGCGGTAACATTCGGAACTCCCCCCCCCCCCGCCCCGCCCCTCCCCCCCCCCCCCCCGCCTTGCACTGGCGAGGTTAACCCAGCGGTAACATCGGAACTCCCCCCCCCCCGCCCCGCCCTCCCCCCCCCCCCCCCCCCCCCGCCTTGCACTGGCGAGGGTTAACCCAGCGGTAACATTCGGAACTCCCCCCCCCCCCCCCCGCCTTGCACTGGCGAGGGCTAACCCAGCGGTAACATTCGGAATAGTTGTTGCATACCTAGGATTCAATGTTATTGTTGTTATTACAAACATTGATCGACAAGTTGCCGATATCGGATGAGTTCTGTTTACCGAAGTTCCACCTAGTCCCAGGGCCTGCGCGTACCTATCCGGTTCAGAGATAATCTTGAATTGCGTAACCTTCGAAGTGCAGCGTTTGTGGAAAAAAGAAGTCAGAATGTGAACGTTTCCAGGAGATGAACATCTCTCAGAAACTGGTGCCTGAGAATAAGAACTCTGATTGATAGCGGCGCTCAAATGGTACACGTGATGCCACTCCAGAGCTGTCGAGCTGCGTTTGTGAGAGATTTTGCTGTGAATCACGCCGTGAAAACCGGCGGCCGCGGCTGCCAAAGACATGTGAAATGACCGCCCAACTGTGCCAGAACAGATTCGCAATATTCCCC
Source organism: Chirona hameri (assembly GCA_036785665.1). Classification (NCBI taxonomy): domain Eukaryota; kingdom Metazoa; phylum Arthropoda; class Thecostraca; order Balanomorpha; family Balanidae; genus Chirona; species Chirona hameri. Next base: position 38,792 of record JAXIVJ010001492.1, on the reverse strand, counting down.
ACCTGATGCTCTCGGCACGTCGATCTCAGATTTCCTGGAACCTGCTGTTCTCCCTCGTCTCTAGACAGGCTGTTTCTGTGTGTGTGTGTGGGGGGGGGGGGGGGATGACGCTTGCATGCGAGACGAAGCATGCGTTACGCTTGCAACGTGTGTCAGATGGTAGTGTTTATATCCCCATGATTATGACCAAGACTGTTGCTACATACATTGAAGAAAATGCAATACAATTTCGGTTAGAAGTCAACATACCAGAATTTAGGCTAAAACATTAGGGCAAATGTAAAATGTGGCTTCGTTGAAGTATATTTAATTATGTGTTGTGATTCGAGCTTTCTCCGCTTAGGACTGTTCCCTTTGGAATGTAAGCATTGATGCTGCAGTAATATATCTGGGTAACCTACTAGGTAGACGTGGCTGAACTAACAATCGCTGTCGCTGTCGCTGTCGCTGTCGCTGTCGCTGTCGCTGTCGCTGTCGCTGTCGCTGTTATCGCTGTCGCTGTCGCTGTCGCTGTCGCTGTCGCTGTCGCTGTCGCTGTCGCTGTCGCTGTCGCTGTTATCGCTGTCGCTGTCACGGGGGCCCGATAACTGGAACTGGTTGCACTCAGACAACATTTACCAGCATCTAAATCAGATGTAACACAGAGCAGGCCTTCCAATTTCGTGTAAGTCAACTCTCCGGCTGATGCTCGAGTATTTACAGTTTATGAAATTAAAGTTCATAAATCTGCAAAACTCGTGTTGGGTCCGGCGCCGGCCAAATGTTATCAGTTCCGAAGTTGACAACAGCACAGTCAGGAAACGCTGATTCCAGAACACTGCAGCTGATTTTGCTCGTTCTGGCAGAAGGTGGTGCTGCGCTCTGAAGAGCTACGACGCGGCACCCGACACCCCATCTGCAGCATTTCGCCGCCCGCCTTTGTGGCGGCTGCACGATATTTCTTCCGGACTCCATTAGTGTTGGACAGATGGAGCTATGAGCTTAATTGCGTCGCCGATCGCGTTCCCGTATTTCTTTTCGGCCATGGGTGCGGCCGACAATTTCTGCGCTGGCGCGCGCCACTCGCTGGAAACCGGACACCGGCGGCGGCGGCTGCCAAAGACAGCTCTCTCGCCGCCGGGCGTCCGTCGCGAGCAAGGCGCTGAGGTGGCGGCGGCTGGGGAAGCTCGGCAGCTCGGCCGCTCGGCTGCCGCAGCTTCGGCAGCTGCGGGAACACTCAACTGAACGGGGCGGCTCTCAGCGCCGCCCTGCACTGTCTGCAGACGATGGCTGCCACTCGGGAAATGGACGGATAATGCTCGCCTGTCAGTGGATGGAGACCGCGTGTCAATGGACGCTAAAGACCGAATTCGAACAGACGAAGAAATACTCTGAGCCAATCTGCGAAATGGCTCGGCAACATTGACCCTATTTCCATTGGCAGTTTAAACTGGTTTAAAACGGATAGCTAAAAACAGGTGAGTTGGTTTCCGGTCATGTAAGTGGGCACATATCGCCAGCAATCATCGAGGACGAGAGGAGACGTAAAATATTGGATACTGCAAGTTCCATCGTAATCGGTTGGAAACTACGCGATTTATTCTCGAAAAACCGAGGGTGGGTGGCATCCAGCCCCCCCCCCCCCCCCTTACCCGGGCGAGGGACTATTCCACCTTAATCCGCGCACTGCAGGGGTATGCGCCGAACACGAACTGCAGGGGGTTGATTTCCGCCTCCCCCCGTAAGATCTCGAAAACTACGCTATACAGAGACAAGCGGAAAGCGGCATAGGATAGCTTGATACAAGTTTTATCGAAAGTATTTCAGTATTTTTTTAGGTCAAGTCAAAATTGAGGGCACCGGAGGTCATCAAAGGTCAAATTTTCCAGTTTTTCCTGTTTTAGGACTTCGCTCCAGAAATTCCTATATATCTAGGAAACTATGCTAGTTAGAAACAAACGAAAAAAAGAAAACGCCAGCCAGTGAAATTTTAAATCGACAAGGTGTCCTCAAATTTGATCTCAGGTCAATATTTGAGGCTCCAGAGGTAAAAAAACATGTTTTTTTTGCAAAATTGTTTTTCACTATTAACTTTTTATTTAATAAAGACAACGGAAAAATGTTTATGTCATTGTGTTTATCTCGTCCAGGTGCTTCGAATGATATACATGGTGACCTTGTTAATTCAACTTTAAAAAATTGACCTCAGGTCAAGGTCAAGTGGTGACACAAGTAGGATATGTTGCATATTGGAAGACGTGGCTCAACGAGACAAACACATTGCTGTCTGATTTACTTCTCTATCTTTATTATGTCGGGAGTTATTGACAAAAAAGTGATGATGGTGACCTCGCATGACCTCAAATGACTCCATAGGGGCCACTGAACAAAACTTACACTTGGATCATCAAGAATATCATATAATAACATGATCCAGGAGTAATGGGACTAATATCATGCATATCCTTGAAATAGGAAGCATTTGTATATTTCCCCATTGACTTATTATGGGAGGTTACGAAATTGACCTGACCTTAGGTCACCGATATCAAAATTCCGAGATAAACGAATTATAAGTACTTATGGCCTCATGACATCCTGTAAGTTTCAAACTGATCGGTGAAAAACTCTGGCTTTGGCACAACTGCAAACATTTTTTGAGGTGGGGTCACTTGACCTGGTCTAGTGACCTGACCTGAGATGACCCGAAGTTTTTTTTTGCAAAGTTTGCACAATTGATGTCCTAACAGGTGTGCCAAAACCCAGCGGCGCTGTGCGCCGCTTTTTTCGTTATCTGAGAAAAACAAGTGTGAGGGGGGGCGGAAATCAACCTCCCCTCTCTCCCCCCCCCCCCCCCCTCCCCCCCTGCAGTGTGCGGGTTAACATTGGATTTGAGTTGAGATAGCCATTTTGATGGCTTGGAATTTAAATTAAGTATGGTAGCATTTAAAACAACCACAATGATCTAATCAAAAAGATATTAGAGTTTGATTTTGACATCTGTAAAAAATAAGGTCCATGTGTATTTGAATAGGGCTTCTAAACCGACAGCGTCGTTTTTACCCAACTGGTAATGATAGTCGACTTGTTTCAAAGTGAACCTTGGAGATATTTGCTACGTTTCAATGGTTTGGTAGTTGGTTTGTTTTGTATTCAAAGCGCCAGAATTGTCTCGAAATAATTGTGCCCATACTTTGGCAGCGTAAAGGATTTCTGTGTAGCTCTCTAGAGCTCAATATGACGTCCAGAGGTCTAAAAAAGTGTCCGACTTTCTATAACTGGTCGCAGACTTTCTCCACACAAAAAAAAATGTCGTAGCACGATTCCGAGCCAACGTAGGTGCATTATGTCGGATGCGTAACCGTTTTTCACGTTATTTCATCTTAAAAGCAATACATGAAAACACGATATATACGGATACACTCTAAAATAAAGATGTATTGTCCATCAAAAAGTTCCTGCAGTAACTTGTGTTCGGACAGAAGCAGCATGGACCGGCATGGAGCGTACATGACATGTAGCAATGCAATCCTGACACAAGGGGCAACAAACACAAAAACATGCCTGCTAATTAATTACCTAGAATTCAGTTCGCGGCAGTCAATCAAAATGTCATATAACTGCCCGCTGATCTCTCATCGCACGCGGGTAGCATCGTCGGCAGCGAGCATGTATCCGACCGTGCATGACGACGCGGAAAATCACTTTTCCATTTAAAGAAGAGACACCGGACGAAGAGTAGGTCACGCGCACAAAACAATGAAGTGGTAAGGTCAGATGTTTGGCTGGAAACTACATGTAATCTAGATATTTAGCACTGCTTGTCTTCGAGAGGTGCTTCCGGTTGAGTCTCTTTTGAAATTAAACGGATTGTAGCAATGGCTACATTGAACATATTTTTAGCACACTTCAGCCACCATCACACTGCAGTCTACTGAAAAATGTCACACTTGCCCTTCTTTGACGTATGGTTTTTGAGCATCGCTCCCAGCCTGTGCTTCATACCCGGGGCACTTCGCCGGAACTCAAATCTGAGCTTCGCCTGTACTGCCTGCAGGAACGGCTCGGCCATGGTTTCGTGCGGCCCGTCCCACCGTACCACGAGTTCCTTGGCGGCGTTCTCATGTTTTAGCATTCTGTGGGTTCCAAACACTTCCTTCAGCACGCTGGACATGCTCTCAACCACGCTCTCCACTGGGAAGACAAGCCAGAGCCTCTTCACCAGGTCAATGTAGGCGCGGAGCAGCGGCCGCTCATCTCGGAGCCCCCTATAGCTGCTTGAGGAGGCTTTGGTTGGTGATGGGACCGCCGGCTTCATGGCCAGCTTCGCAGATCGCCGTGCGCAGCACTGAGAGCGTCTCCAGGACAGAACTCTCCGACGCCATGCTGCTGCGGGGGATGAGACCGGACTGCGCCAGCGCACGCATACTAACGAGCACATCGCAGAAACTGGTCCGGCAACATCCTCTTAAGGCGGCCGCTCACTAGGCCATTCGGCGCACGGAGGTCGCGATATCGCTACGACTTTCCGCGCATCTTTAGCGACATTCCGCCTTCGCGTCAGCCGAAACGTCAAAAATCGCGGACGAATGTCGTCGGCCGGCCATCTGCGGACCGGCGGGAAAAAGCTGATTCAAACGAGCTTTTTTCGGCGACTGAACGCCGCGGAGCCGCGGACAACAAAATTGATCAGGCTACAGTGGCGAATCTATGCAAGACAGAGGTGCACATTTTGCACAGCATGCTCTTGCCGCTGTGAAATTTATTATGGAAAAGTTTCGTGGTTCTAAACTTACATCTTCGTCGAAAAATGGCCATCATTAATTTACCTTGGGACAGGCTGTAGGCACAGGTTGCGACATGCTGTAGGTCGGCGGGGCGGAATCTCGCGAGCAGACAGCGCCGAATCCGCCGGAACAAGGACGATATTCAGCGGTATCGACGCGATTTTCCGAGGCGGCATGTCGCAGTATATCGCGCGCCGAATGGCCTAGTGTGCGGCCGCCTTTACTCTGCCTCAAGCGCGCGAGGTCGGCGACGCCTCTAATGTTCTGCATCTGCTTCAGTAGCAGCTTGTTCCGTGTCTTCATTGAGCGGGCCGAAGCGCCGACACGCCTCTCACTCAAGTTGCGGAGCAGCGTAGAGCAGAACTCTTTCATGAGGGAACTCTAGAAAACACCAACAACAAAGAATTAGGATATGCTACGCACCTCGGTGATCAGGGTGAGGATTTTCTGCGCTATTTTCGTGGATTTGTGTTGTCACACAAATGGCCCGCCAAAGCTTAACTGCAAGTAAATGAGGGATGGCTTCTCCTAAATAAAAAGAAAACACAACTGCCCTATAGCAGTTTCATTACGATCATAGATAATGTATCGCATTTCTTGAAACGTTATTGACGCTGTGGGCAGCCGTGCTGATTCCGTCGGAGCTTGGCATGAGCTTGATTTCCGTTAGTTCACTTCCAACGAATTTCTCGAGAAAAAAAATCGTCTAGCCTAGTCTGACCTCGAATACTGACGAATACTCACCAACTAGAAACAAATATGATTGCGCAAGAAACCTTTCCCAGGCGCGAAGCAGGCAGCGGATTTAATTTTGATGTTATTAATTTTGATTTAATTTTGATCAGTAAGCAATTATAGATCCTCACCAGAAACTATGAAACTATGTAAACATCTAGATATGACAAATTCGACAGAGCGTGCCCATTGGTCTGAAATTTTGTCTGTTGTAAAATATTGTCAGACCTGGACAGGTCGGGATATTTTCACATACACAACATAATATACCTCCACAATGCAGTACTGGACTCTTATCATTCCTGGGCTCGTTCCTTTGACCAACAATGCGTGTTAAAGATCGATATACGTGTGACGGACGTTATGATTGTCACAAAGTAGCGCATGCATTATGGGTCCAAAAGATGTGGTTCTTTCAATCACGAATAATAATTTGAAATCACGTCGGGCAGTAAACTTCACCAAATACAGCTCTAGTTCACTAGCAGTACCCCCAGCACTGGAGTCTCTTAAAAAAACTACCAAATGTTATGCTCTGCATAAACCCTGCCCTGACAAGATCTCAAGATTTGCCACATTCTGCACAATGGGAGACCCCAGTTGACTTCTGCTATCTGCAGCATGGTAAAATATGTAAACAAATAGCAATCTGTGTGAGGAAAATAACTTATTTCATCAAAATAAAGGTAGGTACCTAGCACCTACACAATCATCACCCAAGCTCTTGGCAAAAATGCAATGCTTTCTAGTCTGAGCCGCAGACTAATTATTGATTCACCTTTTTGGAAGGATTCAATCACAATTCATTTTGGAATATGAATGATTCAGTCACTGTTTGATTCATGGATAACCATTTTGAGAAATGATTCTTTCCAATTCAAAGAATATTATTAAAAAAATCATGTTTGACTCACCATTGAAATAACATTGCACAGTATTTTGTATTCAATCAGCCTCGTTTCTATGCAGGTTTTGATTCAATCATGATTCATGAATACAAAAATCTGGTGGTGAATCGATTCTTCTTTGATCCAAGGGATTTTGATTGAATGATTCCAATCAATTCAATCAGAGTCAAATCAATAACCAGTCTGGTCTGAGGTGCCAAAAAGGAAATGCAGGGAATTATCTAACGTGTTAACTGCTAGGCAACCTCTCCCCCACTTCCTGGTGTCCTAGAATTGGCAATTGTAAGTGGGAAAACAACACCCTGGGATGATCAATAATGGCCACTTCTTTCCCTTTACCTTTGGGTGGATTTGCCACTCCTCCCTTACAATAACAATCACTGTTTGACCCATTCTGACTGTGCACACATTGTATTTCACTGTAAAAAAACACTCTAGATACATAAAACAGCTATTCTGAGTGTTGTGTCATGGTTAAAAGGCAGAGACATGTTAAAAACGACACTCAGCAACATGCACACTAAAAAGTAAAATACACTCCATACTACATGGTCATACACACACTCACACAGTGGGCGACATAAACATACACAACAGGCCAGGGTCCTAAGATTGTTTTGGAGCTGGGTGCGGAGTGGAAAATTCAACCAAAAAACACCTGGCTTATCAATACCCAATTACCCACTCACCAGAATTAGTTATTACCTATGCCAATTCTTACTCGTCCTTCCCTCCAAAGGCTGCCCTATCATTACATCCATATATCAGGCTTTCAATTATCCAATACATTTACAAATAAGGTGTGTTAATTCATAAAAAAACTCTTGAAAGAGTGGAAAAATAGTATCCTATAGGGTCGTTTTTCACCCAAATTTTCCAATGTTAGGACACTGCACATCACCCATCATACACCATGTAAAAGATCACTGAGTTGACGTTTAAAAGATGCTAGACGCCTCCTGCAGGTCCAGCGGCAACACTAGTTAGTAGTTACTGCTAGTTGCTACCCCATGCAATGACAGGTTTCAAATAAAGCCAAAAATGTCAAATAGCTGCCCTAAAGATACAAATTCCAATATTTCAGTTTTGCATCAGGATCAGCCCTGCCCCAGCAATATCTCATGGAAACCTGCTACATTTTGCAGACTGCTGCATATGTTCATGTTATTTTTTGCAAAGTTGAGTATCATACAACCCTGCCCGCAATGCTGCTTGGGCCCCGATGAGGGCACACTCAGGACCTCATTGGGGCCCAAACAGCATTGTTGGCTGGGAATCGATTGGTCCCATAGCCAGGTTTAAACAAAATGCCTTTGCGCAACTGCATTTCAGCTGCAGTCCCTAAAATTGACAATTAGGGTCAACTGCTGTAACCCTGGACACATCCTATCCTCAGATTTGTTATGCTATCAAAATATAAACAATACGCCAGTACCGTCTGCATTTTAATAGCATGAAAAGTCTGAGATTGGGACGTGTCCGAATATTGGACTTTTACCCTACCCAGAATAACAGCTTACCTCTCAATTAAGTTGTTGCATTCCAACTCCCACCAACACCAAATGTGTTTTTTTTGTTTAATGGCACCGGTCTTGTTACACAGGAATTATGCTTGCTTGCAGTGTGCTTTTTCAAGTTTTTCTGAATGACCTCTTTCCCACAACCCAATTCAACCCACATATTCGCACTTTACTCTTCGCAGGCATGGATACATGACCTCATGTGAACCACCGACGGTCTCTTCGTATAATGCACGATTCTTCCAGTCTCCAGATCTCTATACCAATGTATATATATACCGTATCAGTTATGGCCTTGTATCAATATCGCCTACAGAGATGACCTTGACTGTTACTAAACACGTGCAAACTGCACACAATGGTCAGTAAACTCACAGTGCTGACATCAAATCCAAGTTCCCGCTTTATCTAGGGGTTTCCTGGAATAACCCATAACCGAATTAAAAAATATGAGAATATCCCCAAAAAGGAAGACATCCTGGAGACATTTTCTATAATATTCTTCAACTTTGCACTACAAACCTCTAGAAAAGACGGAAACCTCTCAGTCTGGCAGCACTGCAGAAATGCAGGCTCTAAAAAATACCAGTTTCTATAACCGCCGATTAGGACGAAATTTCCATACGGAAGAACAGTGAACTGGACCATCACGACAGAGGCTTGCTTCTATCTCGCTCTTACTTCGGAAAGAACGTTAAAAACAGAAAGTGAAGTGAGTCGGGGCAACTAAATTGTGCGATTTGCCATCGCATGTTCTAAACGTAGGAGGAAGCATGGACGGCAGCAAGCAGTAGTACTGCCCATGTATGACCGAATACTTTCTCCTCTTTTTTTAAGTTCTTCGAAATTTGCTCTATCCGGGGTTAGAAGGAAAGTCAAATTTTAGACCTCTGATGACGTCATCAACCCAAATATTAAAACTTAACTTTTTATTAAATTTAGCACTATTTGCGAGAAACAAATGTCATAATCGTGTTCGGCAGAAATTACTTCATATTGTGCACCACAAGCGTCGTACATTTTACAACTTTTGGGAAGGTGGCCAGTTAGAACTGCCTATGGAAATAGGGCCATTGTTGCTACTTTTCCATTAATTTGAGGCCACATTAAGGTTACTTGTGCATATCACTCTGCTGAAGTTATCAGGTTATACAAGGTTTCCCTGATGGGTTGTAGTTTACATGAGCTGCGTCTTTGCTGTTGAGCAATCTTATATTCTCCGTTTAGGTGATATATGTTTATTTCAATAATTATTGTCTTGAAAAAGCGTTGTAATTGTTGTGCTACACACAAAGAGTTGACTACAGCATCGGGATACCTACCTACAGGGTGTTTCGTAAAGAATGTCAATTTTACAATCGAAATTACAAGTAATACAAATAGTCGGAGCACGTGAAAATGTACAAGTATTGTTAGAAATTGTTGGACATTTTGATTTACAACACGTGGCATAGCCTTCACACAGCCAGTGAAAGATGAGAGGTGAAGATGCCACACTACCCTCCTCGCGCCCGACGGCAAAATACGTCATATTTCAAATAGCAATATATATGATCTTCAAATTCTGAAATTTGGGGTGAAATCGAAGTTGAAGTGAAACTTTTGGTTATACTTTATATTCAGCACATGACATATGGTCAGAATATCGCAGCTGAGAGGTTCATCCTAAGATTGGTAGCCAAAAATGCTGTGCAAAAAAGTGCAAAAAAAGCAAAAATGTTCGACCCCAAACCTATCTGGAACCTGGCTTCAGCTCCGCAGGCGAGTGTTCTGTCGTCTGACTGACTAGCCGTGGACTGCCTGGAGCCCATGTCTGTCACCACTCGGCTATTAGTTCCTGGCGGAGCTAAGAAAGGCATCCTGTTATGTCTGGACCGGCTGCAGGCTGTACAGGAGCTGGCTGACTCCATAGACCCCGAAGAAGCGATCCGGGCCATATGCCATCTCCAATAAAATGTCCGTTAAGTACATTAAACCTTGGCATGCTGCCGTGGAGCCGTCTTGCTAGATAGGGAAAATCTCATCACAAAAATGCAAATGTCCTGATATTCAACTTCGATTTCACCCCAAATTTATGAATGCGAAGATCATCCATGCTTATACTGCTATTTGTAATATGACGTATTTTGCCGTGGGGCGCGAGGAGGGTAGTCTGGCATCTTCATCTCTCATCTTCTTTCCCTGGCTGTGTGAAGGCTATGTCACGTGTTGGAAATCAAAATGACCAACAATTTCCAACAATACTTGTAAATTTGCACGTGCTCCGACAACTTTTACTACACGTACTTTCGATTTAAAAAAAATCACATTCTTTATGAAACACCCTGTATATCAAACGTTAAAAAGGAGAGGGCCTTGTTACAAATTCTGAAGGGGAAAGTAATCGTCATTGTTATCAGGGTCACTGACCAGTCAGTGTCCGGTGAGGGCCGCCACCAACCCAGCACCAGCCACGCTGAACGTGCGGCTCGACACGGTCGCCGTCGGTGGTCTAAACTCTGAGTCTCCGGAGAGACATGGATTCCGACCCGTCCCGGAGCGGCAGCGTGGCCCCGCTTGTCACCGATCGTTTGCCCGTCTCGGAGCGGCAGCGTGGCCCCGCTTGTCACCGATCGTTTGTCACTGGCGCGGTCGACAGGAAACTGACACTAGAAACTGAACAGGACACTGAGTGTCGGGATGACCGGAAAGTCTCCAGACCGGAAGCTCTTACTTCTTTCTAAAAATATGTCGGGAGCCAGGTTAGAAATTTCCTTTCAGAACAGCGCACCCAGCGCACATTTATTAAAATGATAAGATAAATCACATCCGATATTTATATAAGAACTCGTTTTGTCCCCCAAAACACTTGTTTCGTGAGCTGATTCCTTTCTGCACCGATTTTTGGCACGCATTATGAATGCTAACCGAGTCGTGCTAAGAGTAGAGCACGACTCGGTTAGCATTCATAATGCGTGTCAAAAATCGGTGCAGAAAGGAATCAGCTCACGAAACAAGTGTTTTGGGGGACAAAACGAGTTCTTATATAAATATCGGATGTGATTTATCTTATCATTTTAATAAATGTGCGCTGGGTGCGCTGTTCTGAAAGGAAATTTCTAACCTGGCTCCCGACATATTTTTAGAAAGAAGTAAGAGCTTCCGGTCTGGAGACTTTCCGGTCATCCCGACACTCAGTGTCCTGTTCAGTTTCTAGTGTCAGTTTCCTGTCGACCGCGCCAGTGACAAACGATCGGTGACAAGCGGGGCCACGCTGCCGCTCCGAGACGGGCAAACGATCGGTGACAAGCGGGGCCACGCTGCCGCTCCGGGACGGGTCGGAATCCATGTCTCTCCGGAGACTCAGAGTTTAGACCACCGACGGCGACCGTGTCGAGCCGCACGTTCAGCGTGGCTGGTGCTGGGTTGGTGGCGGCCCTCACCGGACACTGACTGGTCAGTGACCCTGATAACAATGACGATTACTTTCCCCTTCAGAATTTGTAACAAGGCCCTCTCCTTTTTAACGTTTGATATACAGGGTGTTTCATAAAGAATGTGATTTTTTTTTAATCGAAAGTACGTGTAGTAAAAGTTGTCGGAGCACGTGCAAATTTACAAGTATTGTTGGAAATTGTTGGTCATTTTGATTACTTTGATCCTGGGACACGTGAAACCTGAAACCTGTCCTGCAAAAACACACCTGTCCCTGAAAAACACACCTGTGTCCCCAAAACACCTGTCCCTGAAAAACACAAACATGCACCCAGGAGTGGTTGTTTCGGGGCAGGAGAGACAATCGCCCAGTCACCCATCCCCCTCCCCCCCCCGCAAAAAGCAGGAGGGAACAGCTGGGAAAAGCTATATGTTGACCCGTTCATCTTGACGACAGTTGAAACAAAATGAAATCGTCCAATGTGAAAGCGAGATCATGTGTGAGATTTCTTAACACGCGCCCTGGAAGGCCTCTGATAATTACACGCCCTGAAGGGGGGGCGGATTTCGCCCCCCCCCCCCCCCCCTTATGATCTCGAAGACCACGCAACGTAGCGACAAGCGGAAAACGACGTTGGATAGCTCGAGACAAGCTCTATCGGAAGTATATCTGTCTGTTTTTTTGTTCAAGTCAATATTGAGGTCACCAGAGATCATCGAAGTTCAGATTTTCCAGTTTTAGGACTTCGCTTCGAACACCCCCAAATATCTCGGGAACTATGATAGCTAGGAACAAACGGAAACAAGCATCGAAAGCTCTTGAACAATGCAATCGCAATTGAAGTCCCGAGAGTTTAGGTCAGGTCAGTAGTTTAGGCTCCAGAGGTCATCAAATGTCAAAAAGGCTATGTTTGAGCAAAACAGTTTTTCGCAAATAACTTTTACCTAATAAAGATAAAGCAATACGTTTGAGGCCATCGTGCTTGTCTCGTCAAGGCACTTCGAATCATATTCATGTTGACCAGGTTAGGTCAACTAATAAATTTGACCTCAGGTCAAGGTCAAGTGGTGACCCAAGTAGGTCTTGTTGCATATTGGAAGACGTATTTCGACGAGACAAACACATTGGTACCGTTTTCACTTATCTATCTTCATTATGTCGATAGTTATTGACAAAACAGTGTAGGTGGTCACAACATTGATCCGACCTTAGGTCACCGATATTATAAATCCTAGATAAACAAATTGTAGGTATTTATGACCTTATGAAATCATGCACGTTTGAAACCGATCGGCCTAAAACTGTGGCTGCGGTATGACCGCAAACGTTTTGGAGATGGGGTCATCACGTAACCTGGTCTGGTGACCTGACCTGAGATGACCCGAGGTCAAGAATGTTACATAATATGGGTAGTTGATGTTAAAACAGGTATGCAAAAAACGGCCGCGCTGCGCGCCGCCGTTTTTGCCCTATCTTCGAAAACCTTAGGGGTGGGCGGATTTCGCCCCCCCCCCCCCCCCCCCCCCAGGGCGCGTGTAATCTCCGGAGTGCTTGTGCAAGGAGCATATCTCTTATTTTTAATTATCTTTTCTAACTGACCTCTCCTTGAATATCTGAAAAAGTGTTTTAATTGAATAGATTGTAAAAATAAAAACGAAATTAATTATCGATCACGGATCTTTTTCCAATCAACTCACGGTGAAAATTCACAATTGGAATTTTTACTGTGAGTTGATTCGAGAAGGATCCGTGATCTATTTTTTTTTCTTCTCAAGAATATATTCAATTAAACAAACACGCTTGAGGCATTCCACAGTAAGACAACAACAAAAAAATTACCGTCCGACCATTTATATTTTCCTGAAATGTTGTGCACTGGGGATTTCAAGGGCGGGGAATTAATTGGTGGTGACCGCAAAAAATCGAAGATACGGCCTTCCGTATTTTCTCAAGTTCACTGTGCTGGCCTAATTTTGACGACCAATAACTCCGAGACTAAAAAAGCGATTTTGATAAACTTATTTTTTGGATCAGGATTAGTCGGAAGAACAATTTGGCAATCACGTTTTTTTGTCACGTGACCTCGTGACCTACTTTATGCGCCGTGACCTTGACTTGTTGGAAACTGAAATTAGCATTTTCGTCTGATGACGATTTGAGCTTCATTGATGTCCTTTCGTAAACAAAACAAAAATGGAAAAAATGTGAGGTTCGACCTGTAAAAATTATTTTTGGGTCATGCAATGCTGACATAATACGCTGTTCGGGGACCTGTCCGTCGATAATTTCGCATCTACTTGACATGCGCTTCGAAACAAAGTCCAGAGTGACTCCTGGCGACGAAACCTCTCGGTTGGTGCCTGTTACACCGACATCAGGTCGCCATATGACCTGCCAGGTCAATACAACGTTACGTACCCAAACAGCGTATTGTGTCAGCATTGCAAGGCTCAAAAGTAGTTTTTACAGGTCGAACCCCACTTTTTGTATTTTTGTATACGAAAGGACATTAATGGAACTCAAATCGTCATCAGACGAAAATTTTAATTTATGTTTCCAACAGGTCAAGGTCACGGCGCAAAATGTAGGTCACGAGGTCTCGTGACATCATATCGAAAATCCGAGATTGCCAAATTTTTATTTGACTAATCCCGATCCAAACAACAAAAAAAAAACGGTTTATCAAAATCGCTTCTTTAGTCTCGGAGTTATTGGTCGTCAAAACTAGGCCTCCACAATGAACTTGATAGATTATCGGATGGCCTTATCTTGGAGAAGAAGAAAAAATGGGAATTTTTTGGTCACTACCAATGAATTCCCCGCCCTTGAAAGTGAAAGTGCGCAACTTTTCAAGAAAATAAAAAATGGTCGGACGGCAAATTTGAAAACAAATTGGTTGTCTCACTGTGGAAGTCCCAAAAAATTATTTTTACAGGTCGAACCCCACTTTATTTTTTATACGAAAGGACGTCAATGAAGCTCAAATCGTCATCAGACGAAAATTGTAATTTCAGTTTCCAACAGGTCAAAGTCACGGCGCAAAAAGTAGGTCACGAGGTCGCGTGAAAAATCTAAAATCCGTGATTGCCAAATTGTTCTACTATTCCTGATCCAAACAAAAAAGTTTTCATTTTTGTTTTTGTTTTGGTCTCGGAGTTATATTGGTCGTTAAAATTAGGCCTGCACAGTGAACTTGGAAAAATACTGAAGGCCGTATTTTTGCAAATATTTTTGGGGGAATTTTTTGGTTACCACCAATGAATTCCCCGTCCTTGAAACCCCCAATGCACAACTTTTCAAGCAAATAAAAAATGGTCGAACGGCACCCACCGGTTGTTTTACTGTTGCTAAAGTTGCTTTACTGTTGCTTGACTTCTTACTGTTGCTAAAGTAGTTGCCCCACTTTTCAAATATTCAAGAACATGTCAGTTTAAACAATAGACAATGCTAATTTAACATGAGTGAGATATGTAAATCTGACAGGATAGTCACAGCTGACGAGAATACTGTTAAATATGTGTACCGGAGATGCAATTTAACAGGTAGGTATAGGAAGTACACCGTAGGAAGGAAATTAACTTTGTCGCATAAAATGTAGTTCTGTGGCACTATAGGTACATATTGCTTAACATTTGCAGAATGAAAATTTGAAATGAGAGCGAAATAAGACATAATAAGAAGTCCATTTTATGATTTGATGGTAGAATAACTTTGCCGAGCTCGAGTTAAGCCATCATAATTAATTTGCGACATTTCTATTTTGCCTTCCCCAATCAAACTCAAATCTGCCGGCTTGCATGCGTCATGACAACAGGCCTTTCTCGGTCCATCAAAAGTGGGCAGCGAACATATGTGAGTTCCTAAAGGGCCTGCTCCTGGCATTGCAGTATGGTGATGAGGCGACTTTACCTGAGCGTGCTGCACTCCGAAAGAAGGACGATCCCCAGTATCCCTGCAGTAGGTAGACTACCCGCAACACGCTAAAGTGAGACGGCACAGTCTAAATTCAGGGGCCGTATCCTATCACTACACTATCCCAGTATCCCTGCAGTAGGTAGACTACCCGCAACACGCTAAAGTGAGACGGCACAGTCTAAATTCAGGGGCACGTATCCTATCACTACACTCCATAATGGGCGGGCAGCGGCATTTAGCGCGACAAAATTCATTTTTGTGACTTTCTACTCGATGCAAAAAAAATGGTTGTAGTTAGGACACTTTTGTATCGAACCACTGCTAATTTGGCTGCACCTTCCTGCGCCTTTGGAAGTTATCGTCATTTTTGTATCGCATGTCACCCAACATTCCCGGGTGCGGAGTGCATCGTGGGCGGTGGGATGCGCCGACCAGCACTCTGATTGGCTGGCCGGCTGACATGTCACGCGACTTGTCTGACTGGATGCCGGGCTGCCGGGTTCATTCGGCAACCAGCGCTGAGCGTTTCTGGGCTCCGAGCGTGTCCAATCGTGCCCGGGCTAGAACGAAGGCCTTCGTACGAAATGCTACGCATGCGTATAGCGATGTTCTTTTACCAGGACTTCAATGCTCTATGTAATATTGTGCTGAGTGCTGAGTGCATCTTGTGTGCATTTCAAACGCACCCATGATGAAACAATTGTGGTGATATAACTGGATTTGGTTACCTGTGATTATGGTTTGGCTGAGATGTGTAGCTACTGCAGTGACATTGACTTGTGTCACGATATGTTGCAATATTAGCCAATAAGAGCAAATAGGCAACTTTATTAACCCGTCATTGACTGGGGGGCGTTTAACGCCCCCTTCCCCCCCCCCCCCCCCTTGATGAATTTTGGCAATAGCTGACAAACTAATAGCGTTATTAACGTGACACTTCGGGTACCTTCTTATACATCATTTTTACGTCTTGTGTGCAAAAGTGAAGAAATTTCGTCGATTTTTTTCTCTCGAGTTATGGCGAATTTTGACGTCACACACGAGTTTTACACCAAAATCAGCTAAACTTTGCCAGGCCGTACAAATGCCACCTTTGAAGCAAAATGCAATCGAAAAACGCCAAAACATAGCAAACTGCAACGTCTACAAACTGACTATCTCTGATTTTTAAGAAATTTCGTTTTTGACCCCAAGAAAATCACAAACCTTTTTTTTGGGGGGAAATTATCACAAAATCAAAATTTTCTAAAATATTCAAAAAAACGGAAGATATGTCAGAGAACCATACATAGGCAACTACCATACCAAATTTCAAACTGATATATCCATTTTTGACTGACTTATGACATCTAAAGTATGGGTAACTCATGACGCCATATTTTGAAATTCGTTTTTTGTTTTGCTTTGTATTGACTAGATACAGACAAATAAATACCACCACTGTATTTATGAGACAAAACTGGTCTAGCAACATGCCTTTTTTGTTTAGATTTAACAATTTAAAATGTTGACCTTCAGTAACCTGAACTTGACCTGAAATTGACATTTACTTCACGTAAATGAAGTCAGGTGGAAAAATTACCATCTCTATCGAATTATACGTGGAAAATAAGTCATAAAACATGTTTGCATGACTTTCGTAGATATTTTGAGCGTAGTGACCTTTTGTGACCTGACCTTGACCTTGACCTTGGCCAACAATCTCACTTTAGCTCATGCGGGATATGTATCATACATTTAGCAGCACTTTGGGTGAAACTGGTCCCAATCGAAGTCTTTGGATAGAAAATATGGCCCATCAACTCAAATACGATTTTGACCTTTGACCCGATTTTGACCGATTTTGACCTTTGACCTGACTGTGACCTGACATTTGACCTAACTTTGACATTTTTTAGCATGCTTTATATTTGTCTCATTGAGATATTTCGATCGCCGCCTTGTGCGTCTCGCTACGACCATTGGTTCGGAAGATAACCGGGGGGTTTAACGCCCCCCCCCCCCCCCAGTCAATGGCGTTCTGCTGAGACCCCAGTCACTGCCGGGTTAACGAAACGTTTTTTTATGGGGTAACATTTTTGTTTGTAATAACATGTTCAATGTTTGGTGAATCTGGTCATCATACATACCCAAAGTATATAAATATCACGACATTTAAATTCTTTTCGATGACATCACATAACATCACATAACATGCATGCAAAGCGTGACACAATCTGAGCTGTAACACCAGAGTTCGGGTCAATTTACAGTGGTCTTGTGTGGCTATTTTGCAATACTTCAAGTCGTGATGTTTATGATTTTAAAAAATGCGGAGAATCTCCGCAAGACAATCGTGAATGCATTAGACAGCATTTTATGCATGCTCATATTGATGTAAGACATCTGCATCCCAGGGAAAGCAGATACACAATGATGTCGCGCTAAATGCCGCTGCCCGTCCAGTGTGCACTCGATCGTTTCCCCGGCGGCTCGTGTTTTTCAGTCTTGCGGCGTGGCTGGCCGGATTCACGGCACCGCCTCCTCTGCTGTGTTGCAGCATCAGGGACGTAGGACCGTCATGGAAGTGGGGGGAGGGGGAGGGGGGGGGGGGGAGGGCAGTGAAACTTCGATCTTGTTTTAAAACAAACCCGACCCCTAAAGCAATATTTCTTTCCATAATTGAATTCTTCTCGTATTGGTGTACCTTTGCTCTCTCAAGTTTTACTCATCAAAAACAGATTTCAGCAAACACAAAAAAGTACCAAAAAGTGGAGACCATGACCCGTGGTTCCTACGCTTCTGTGGAGCACCACTGGCACAGCTCCCCTGACTGCCGGTACCGCCTCCCCTGACTAACGGTACCGCCTCCCCTGACTGACAGTGCCGCCTCCCCTGACTGACGGTACCGCCTCCCCTGACTGACGGTACCGCCTCCCCTGACTGACAGTGCCGCCTCCCCTGACTGACGGTACCGCCTCCCCTGACTGACGGTACCGCCTCCCCGCCTCCCCTGACTAACGGTACCGCCTCCCCCACCTCCTCTGACTAACGGTACCGCCTCCCCCGCCTCCCCTGACTAACGGTACCGCCTCCCCGGCCTCCCCTGACTGACGGTACCGCCTCCCCTGACTAACGGTACCGCCTCCCCCACCTCCCCTGACTAACGGTACCGCCTCCCCGCCTCCCCTGACTAACGGTGCCGCCTCCCCCGCCTCCCCTGACTAACGGTACCGCCTCCCCGGCCTCTCCTGACTATCGGTACCGCCTCCCCGGCCTCCCCTGACTGACGGTACCGCCGCCCCGGCCTCCCCTGACTGACAGTGCCGCCTCCACGCCTCCCCTGACTGACAGTGCCGCCTCCCCGCCTACCTTGACTGATAGTACCGCCGCCCCGGCCTCTCCTGACTGACGGTACCGCCTCCCCTGACTAACGGTACCGCCTCCCCGGCCTCCCCTGACTAACGGTACCGCCTCCCCAGCCTCCCCTGACTGACAGTACCGCCTCCCCGGCCTCCCCTGACTGACGGTACCGCCTCCCCTGACTGACAGTGCCGCCTCCCCTGACTGACGGTACCTGTCCCTGTCTGTGTTGCAGCATCACGGCGACGGCGGCCAGTACCGCCTCCCCAGCCTCCCCTGACTAACGGTACCGCCTCCCCGGCCTCCCCTGACTAACGGTACCGCCTCCCCAGCCTCCCCTGACTGACAGTACCGCCTCCCCTGACTGACGGTACCACCTCCCCGCCTCCCCTGACTGACAGTACCGCCTCCCCTGACTGACGGTGCCTGTCCCTGTCTGTGTTGCAGCATCACGGCGACGGCGGCCAGTACCGCCTCCCCGGCCTCCCCTGACTGACGGTACCGCCTCCCCTGACTGACGGTACCGCCTCCCCTGACTGACGGTACCACCTCCCCGCCTCCCCTGACTGACAGTACCGCCTCCCCTGACTGACGGTACCACCTCCCCGCCTCCCCTGAGTGACAGTACCGCCTCCCCTGACTGACGGTACCTGTCCCTGTCTGTGTTGCAGCATCACGGCGACGGCGGCCAGTACCGCCTCCCCGGCCTCCCCTGACTGACGGTACCGCCTCCCCTGACTGACGGTACCGCCTCCCCTGACTGACGGTACCACCTCCCCGCCTCCCCTGACTGACAGTACCGCCTCCCCTGACTGACGGTACCACCTCCCCGCCTCCCCTGAGTGACAGTACCGCCTCCCCTGACTGACGGTGCCTGTCCCTGTCTGTGTTGCAGCATCACGGCGACGGCGGCCAGTACCGCCTCCCCGGCCTCCCCTGACTGACGGTACCGCCTCCCCTGACTGACGGTACCGCCTCCCCTGACTGACGGTACCACCTCCCCGCCTCCCCTGACTGACAGTACCGCCTCCCCTGACTGACGGTACCACCTCCCCGCCTCCCCTGAGTGACAGTACCGCCTCCCCTGACTGACGGTACCTGTCCCTGTCTGTGTTGCAGCATCACGGCGACGGCGGCCAGTATCGGCGCCGCGGGCATCCCGCAGGCCGGCCTCGTTACCATGGTGATGGTGCTGGACACAGTCGGACTGCCGGCGCAGGACGTCTCGCTCATTATCGCCGTCGACTGGCTTCTGTGAGTTGCTCAATTGTCATGTGACACCAACTCTTTTTTTCATTTTCAGGATCATAAACCCGTTTCAGGGTGATACAAGTAAGGGAAACGTGCGAGTTTGTGAAGACAATTTGTACGACAAATGTATAGCATATATTATTATACCAGTAAAACGCCTTTTTGGGCGATGACCAAGCGAGCGCGCTCTGGTAAAGCTAAAACAGGTTTGAAATATGAAACGGTAAGGGAGCACACGTGGTAGTAACACAGTCATTTTAGTCCTCCAGAAA
This sequence comes from Chirona hameri, assembly GCA_036785665.1. Classification (NCBI taxonomy): domain Eukaryota; kingdom Metazoa; phylum Arthropoda; class Thecostraca; order Balanomorpha; family Balanidae; genus Chirona; species Chirona hameri. The sequence goes on along the minus strand of JAXIVJ010001492.1, from coordinate 18,668 downwards.
AATTGCCAAGCCTCAATGCATGCCAACATAAAAATTAAGTTATATTAAATTGTTCATGATCTCTTTTCTCAAATCCGCCAAAAGGGAGTACGCCTTGAGCGCTGCATGCTTCAGCTTATAAATCAATGCTTAGATTATTGGTAGGAAATCGCTTAAAAAACACTCTATGCAATACAATAACCAAAGTGGACGAGCTCACGAAAACATAGTCTGCTTAGCTTAAAGACGTCTTCATTAAACTGGCTAAGTCTGTTGTTGGTGTTAGGAATCAAGGATTGCTGAATCACACACTACATATGCCGCAGAATGCTGGATACCCGTGACACACCTGTATCGCCGGCAGACACATGTACTATCAGCGACAGAGACACGTCAGCAGCTGGCGCGTCAGATATGCAGAGCTGGCGTTGGCCGGCGGAGGTCGTACAGCGGCAGATTGTACTGTCATTGAATCAAGGTTTGCCTGGCTCTGCACAATAAGTCACATTTTATTGCTAGCTGAACATATCACCACCTTTAGGATTTACTACGTTTCCGGCAGCTCACAAAATTTCATCTCTTGCTGGTTTCGAACTCACGGCCTTTACATTTTTACCCCCTTACCCCCGTCTATTTATGTATTACCGAGCGGGCGCGAAGCGCCCGTGAGGTTTCTCGTCAACTTACTGGACAAATTTATATTTGACCCGGCCTGAACCGGCCCGACCCGGCCATACAGACGCTTTTCGGAAGCTAGTAACTTTGCAACCACTGCTCCGATTGAGATTGGGTTTTCACCATTGGATAATAGATAGGTCCATCAAATCAATTTTGTTTTTGGTATGGTGCGTTCTGATAGAGGTGGTACCACAGCGCGTGGCAGTTGGAAATGAACAAAAACCCTTGCTAAAATTATTCTTGATAACAAAAATGGTTGTATTAATCTAAGCATTGATTTATACGCTGAAGCATGCAGCGCTCAGGGCGTACTCCCTTTTGGCGGATTTGAGAAAGGATATCATGAATAATTTAATACAACTTAATTTTTATGTTGGCATGCATTGAGGCCTGGGAATTTTTCTTGAGGACTAAAATGACTGTGTTACTAGCACGTGTGCTCCCTTACCGTTTCATATTTCAAACCTGTTTTAGCTTTACCAGAGCGCGCTCGCTCGGTCATCGCCCAAAAAGGCGTTTTGCTGGTTTATTGAATATATCAAACATATCCACTGTAAAAATGGCTATTACATGTTTTCGTCAATACCACAAGACAGAAAATGACTAGAGTGGAAAGGGGGATAATCATGCACACATCACACATTACACATCACACATCACACATCACATTCACACTCACGGTGTTGTCGAGATGTCAGTAAAAACAAACGAATGATGCCATCAATCTGTACTCAACATGTGTTGTTTTAGCGCCTTTCCGAAAGTGTTTCTGCTCTCATGGTGCTCGCGGACATCTGCTGGAAGCGCGTTAAATAATGCAGCTGTCCTGTAAGCGAATCGCTTTCGTCCATTCTCGGTCTTAATGCGTGGTGGATGGAACTGACTGCCGGCTCTGTTGCTTCGCGCGTGCACGTCTCGGTTCCGCACAAACAGCGCGGCCAGGGCCTCAGGCTCGGATGCGTCAGTCAGCCGACGCAGCGCCATCACAGTGTAGTACTGATGGAGCTGTCCAGCGGACAGCCAACCCAGAGATTTGAGAGTGCCACTGATGTAGTTATATTTACGGTTTCCAGATATAAATCTGGCACGGAAGTTGATAATTTTTGGATTATCTGAGTCAGCCGCCCACTGGTCGCCCCATACACACTACACACTACACAAACGCACGGTAGTGGATCGACGACATGCCAAGTCCGTCCACCATACGAGGCAGCACCTCAGCCGGCAAACCATGTTTGGCGTGGCACAGTGACAGCAGTGTACCCGAGCATCGCCTCACCACATGGTCAATGTGCCTGTCAAAAGACATGTGACGGTCGAATGTGACACCCAGGTTCCTCGCCCTTGACTGGGGGGGGGGGGGAATATTGCCCCCCCCTCCCTGTCGAATATTCGCGATAACTTACCACCCGTTTAAGATATCAACCTGAGACTTTCCGTACCTTCTGCCACATCAATTCTACGTCGGTTATAAGAAAATCAAGCTATTTCGTCGTTTTTTACAAAGATATACACCATTTTGTGACGTCACTTTACGCGAAATTACCGATAAAGTCACCCAAATTTTAAGCAGCTGTAAAATGGTGACATTTTAAGATAAACTAAAACCAAAAGAACGAAAAGATAGTAAATTGAACGTTCTATGGAACTGCTATCTCGTAATTTTGAGATCTTTTATTTTGGTCCCCATTTGTTTACAAATTGTATTTTTGGGGTTAAAAAATATATTGTTTTTTTTTGTTACAAATATAAAAAACCCGGAACATATGTGAAATAATGGTGTTCAAGCAATATACAACACAAATTTAAAATGAATATCACCTTTTTGACTGACTTATGGCTCCCTAAGTATGAGTAACTCATGACGTCATATTGTGAAATTTCGTTTTCTTCTTCTTTTATTGACCAGATAAAGACAAATAATTGTTAGCACTATATTTCGGAGACAAAACTGGTCTAGAAACATGCCTTTTGTATTTAGATTTATCCATTTCAAATTTTGACCATATATGACTCATGACGTCATATTGTGAAATTGTGTTTTTTTGCCTTTGTTCACCAGATAAAGACAAATAAATGCCAGCACTGTATTTCTGAGACCAAACTGGTCTAGAAACATGCCTTTTGTATTTAGATTTATCAATTTCACATTTTGACCATACGTGACCTGAACTTGACCTAAGCTTAACACTAACTTCACTTAAATGAGGTCAGATGGTAAAATGACCATCATTATCGAATTCTACGTATAAAATAGACCCTAAAACATGTATTGCATGACTTTCGGAAATTTTCTGCGTTTAGTGACCTGACATTCACCTTGACCTTTGCCAACAATCTCATTTTAGATCATGCGGGATGTGTATTATACTTTTGGGAGGACTTTGGGTGATCATGGTCGCAATCAAAGGCTTTGGATGGAAAGTATGGTCCATAAACTAAAATGCCTCCATTTTGACCTTTGACCCGACCTTGACCTGATGTGACCTCAATTCGAAAATGTCAAGTATTTTTGAGATGCGTCTCATTGAGAGCTTTCGAATGCCGCGTTGCGCGTCTCGCTGCGATCATTGGTTCCAGAGGTAACGAGGGGGGCAATATCCCCCCCCCCCGGTCAATGGTGTTCTGCTGAGACCCCGGTCAAGCGCGGGTTAATTATATGACTTTCGTCGATAACAGTATCGTCTATTTTTACTGAGACTGGCGCCAAACGGCTGTGATTTTGACGAGAGCCAAAAAACAATCAGCTGAGTTTTGTTTGCATTCAGCTTCATGGGGTTCTCCGAAACCACCATTATAGGGCAGCCAGACTGGGCTCCATTTGTTGGAACGTTCTGAGCCATGTCATGCTTTGAGCGAGTGACCAGAACCTGGGTGTCATCAGCGTACTGAATGATGTCAGCATCTTCAACGTACAGGCGCATGCCATTACTGTAGATACTGTACAACAGAGGCCCGTCTGACCACCCCGCCCTGGTCCACGGCCGCAGGGACCGATTCCGGACAACCATCAACGTCCTCGGCGACTCTCTGGGCGCCGGCATCGTCAACCATCTGAGCAAGGATGAGCTGGCGAACATCCCGGCACACAACGTCGACATGATCGCCGCCAAGATGGAGGGCGGTGAGAACGGCACGGAGGCGACGCAAATGTGAGCGGCGCGCCCCGTGTCTGTCGCCCCGCGCTGTACAAATGTGACGCAACGCGCCGCCGCCGCCGCCACCGCTGCCGCGCGGCACTAACCGCCGACCACTGTGGGACGGGCGGCCGAGGAGGTGGTCGCCGCCGTGCCCACTCTGTGTCGACCCGCTGCTCGGTGCTGACAGTGGACGTATGTAGACGTGTGTTGTTCGTCTTCAGTCCCGCCGGCCGGTCAGTGTTCAGACCGGCTCGGCAGTCGACCATTGTTGGTTTCCGAGTTCAGTGTGAAGGCGGGCGGGAGAGACAGTGGTCGGTGACATCCCTCTCTCTCGGAGTCGACGGACGAACCCACTCGATCGTCGACCCATGGCCCGTTAATAACTCCTGTTGCCGTGGGTCCGGGGTGTGGGCCTGAGAGTGCGTGAAGGAAGGTGTGAGTCTGTTGCTGTTGCAGACCTGACTGTCCGACGCCCGGTGCCCGGTAGCCGGGCAGATCCGTGCTCGTTTGTGTAGACTAGTGGCGGCGACCTATTCATCACCTGGCTGACCGGCCGATCCTGGTAGCCGGGCGGATCCGTGCTCGCCTGTGTAGACTAGTGTCGGCGACCTACTCGTCAGCTCTGAGTGTTAGCCGTCGCTGTTCGGAGTGTCGCCGCAGCGGGGAGCTGATGAGCAGCTCGGCACAGCGGCCCGCGCTGACGCCCCAGCGGTCGTCTTGTCGCGCCGTGTTGAAGTTCCCGCCTCACTGCGTGCTGACGCCCCAGCGGTCGTCTTGTCGCGCCGTGTTGAGGTTCTCCCGCCTCACTGCGCGCTGACGCCCCAGCGGTCGTCTTGTCGCGCCGTGTTGAGGTTCCCGCCTCACTGCGTGCTGACGCCCCAGCGGTCGTCTTGTCGCGCCGTGTTGAGGTTCTCCGCCTCACTGCGTGCTGACGCCCCAGCGGTCGTCTTGTCGCGCCGTGTTGAAGTTCCCGCCTCACTGCGTGCTGACGCCCCAGCGGTCGTCTTGTCGCGCCGTGTTGAGGTTCTCCGCCTCACTGCGTGTCGGTGTCAGATGTCCTCTGTCTCCCCTCCCCCCCCCCCCCTCCGGTCGGTGCTGGAGCCGCTGCGTCACCCCACCGCGACCTCATCGAGCGAAACTCGTTTGGCCCTATTGGATAATTGCCACGTCAGGACGGTTGATTCAATAGAGAGAGAGGACAGAGAGAGCTGCCGACTTCGCCGCTGTGTTTGTACGGGACAGAATGGGGAGTGTCAGAGTCTTGTTGGGAGCGATGAGACTCGGTGGCGCGTGCTCCCGGCCGCCGCTCATTGCGACCACTTAGCTGCGGGTGGGGGGAAAGGACGGCCTTGACGTCACGTCGTAGACGACGAACATGGCCGACAACGGCGGGAGTGGTGACCTCGGAACCTGTGACGTCACACGGTGACACGACAGTGATGAGGGTGGTGACGCTGGTTACTGAGGCAGTGATGAGGGTGGTGACGCTGGTTACTGAGGCAGTGATGAGGGTGGTTACGCTGATTACTGAGGCAGTGATGAGGGTGGTGACGCTAGTTACTGAGGCAGTTATGAGGGTGGTGAGCTGGTTACTGAGGCAGTGATGAGGGTGGTTACGCTGATTACTGAGGCAGTGATGAGGGTGGTGACGCTAGTTACTGAGGCAGTGATGAGGGTGGTGACGCTGGTTACTGAGGCAGTGATGAGGGTGGTGACGCTGGTTACTGAGGCAGTTATGAGGGTGGTTACGCTGGTTACTGAGGCAGTGATGAGGGTGGTGACGCTGGTTACTGAGGAAGTTATGAGGGTGGTTACGCTGGTTACTGAGGCAGTGATGAGGGTGGTGACGCTGGTTACTGAGGCAGTGATGAGGGTGGTGACGCTGGTTACTGAGGCAGTGATGAGGGTGGTGACGCTAGTTACTGAGGCAGTGATGAGGGTGGTTACGCTGATTACTGAGGAAGTTATGAGGGTGGTGACGCTGGTTACTGAGGCAGTGATGAGGGTGGTGACGCTGGTTACTGAGGCAGTGATGAGGGTGGTGACGCTAGTTACTGAGGAAGTGATGAGGGTGGTTACGCTGATTACTGAGGCAGTTATGAGGGTGGTGACGCTGGTTACTGAGGCAGTGATGAGGGTGGTTACGCTGGTTACTGAGGCAGTTATGAGGGTGGTGAGCTGGTTACTGAGGCAGTGATGAGGGTGGTGACGCTGGTTACTGAGGCAGTGATGAGGGTGGTGACGCTGGTTACTGAGGCAGTTATGAGGGTGGTGACGCTGGTTACTGAGGCAGTGATGAGGGTGGTGACGCTGGTTACTGAGGAAGTTATGAGGGTGGTGACGCTGGTTACTGAGGAAGTTATGAGGGTGGTGACGCTGGTTACTGAGGCAGTTATGAGGGTGGTGACGCTGGTTACTGAGGCAGTTATGAGGGTGGTGACGCTGGTTACTGAGGCAGTGATGAGGGTGGTGACGCTGATTACTGAGGCAGTTATGAGGGTGGTGACGCTGGTTACTGAGGCAGTGATGAGGGTGGTTACGCTGGTTACTGAGGCAGTGATGAGGGTGGTTACGCTGGTTACTGAGGCAGTGATGAGGGTGGTGACGCTGGTTACTGGGGAAGTTATGAGGGTGGTGACGCTGGTTACTGAGGCAGTTATGAGGGTGGTGACGCTGGTTACTGAGGCAGTGATGAGGGTGGTGACGCTGGTTACTGAGGCAGTTATGAGGGTGGTGACGCTGGTTACTGAGGCAGTGATGAGGGTGGTGACGCTGGTTACTGAGGCAGTTATGAGGGTGGTTACGCTGATTACTGAGGCAGTTATGAGGGTGGTGACGCTGGTTACTGAGGCAGTGATGAGGGTGGTTACGCTGGTTACTGAGGCAGTGATGAGGGTGGTGACGCTAGTTACTGAGGCAGTGATGAGGGCGGTGACGCTGGTTACTGAGGCAGTTATGAGGGTGGTTACGCTGGTTACTGAGGCAGTGATGAGGGTGGTGACGCTGGTTACTGAGGCAGTGATGAGGGTGGTGACGCTGGTTACTGAGGCAGTGATGAGGGTGGTGACGCTGGTTACTGAGGCAGTGATGAGGGTGATGACGCTGGTTACTGAGGCAGTTATGAGGGTGGTGACGCTGGTTACTGAGGCAGTGATGAGGGTGGTGACGCTGGTTACTGAGGAAGTGATGAGGGTGGTGACGCTGGTTACTGAGGCAGTTATGAGGGTGGTGACGCTGGTTACTGAGGCAGTGATGAGGGTGGTGACGCTGGTTACTGAGGCAGTGATGAGGGTGGTGACGCTGGTTACTGAGGCAGTTATGAGGGTGGTGACGCTGGTTACTGAGGCAGTGATGAGGGTGGTGACGCTGGTTACTGAGGCAGTGATGAGGGTGGTGACGCTGGTTACTGAGGCAGTGATGAGGGTGGTGACGCTAGTTACTGAGGCAGTGATGAGGGTGGTTACGCTGATTACTGAGGCAGTTATGAGGGTGGTGACGCTGGTTACTGAGGCAGTGATGAGGGTGGTGACGCTGGTTACTGAGGCAGTGATGAGGGTGGTGACGCTAGTTACTGAGGAAGTGATGAGGGTGGTTACGCTGATTACTGAGGCAGTTATGAGGGTGGTGAGCTGGTTACTGATGCAGTGATGAGGGTGGTGACGCTGGTTACTGAGGCAGTGATGAGGGTGGTGACGCTGGTTACTGAGGCAGTTATGAGGGTGGTGACGCTGGTTACTGAGGCAGTGATGAGGGTGGTGACGCTGGTTACTGAGGAAGTTATGAGGGTGGTGACGCTGGTTACTGAGGAAGTTATGAGGGTGGTGACGCTGGTTACTGAGGCAGTTATGAGGGTGGTGAGCTGGTTACTGAGGCAGTGATGAGGGTGGTGACGCTGGTTACTGAGGCAGTTATGAGGGTGGTGACGCTGGTTACTGAGGCAGTGATGAGGGTGGTGACGCTGGTTACTGAGGAAGTTATGAGGGTGGTGACGCTGGTTACTGAGGCAGTGATGAGGGTGGTTACGCTGGTTACTGAGGCAGTTATGGGTGGTGAGCTGGTTACTGAGGCAGTGATGAGGGTGGTGACGCTGGTTACTGAGGCAGTGATGAGGGTGGTGACGCTGGTTACTGAGGCAGTTATGAGGGTGGTGACGCTGGTTACTGAGGCAGTGATGAGGGTGGTGACGCTGGTTACTGAGGAAGTTATGAGGGTGGTGACGCTGGTTACTGAGGAAGTTATGAGGGTGGTGACGCTGGTTACTGAGGCAGTTATGAGGGTGGTGAGCTGGTTACTGAGGCAGTGATGAGGGTGGTGACGCTGGTTACTGAGGCAGTGATGAGGGTGGTGACGCTGGTTACTGAGGCAGTGATGAGGGTGGTGACGCTGGTTACTGAGGCAGTTATGAGGGTGGTGACGCTGGTTACTGAGGCAGTTATGAGGGTGGTGACGCTGGTTACTGAGGCAGTGATGAGGGTGGTGACGCTGGTTACTGAGGCAGTGATGAGGGTGGTTACGCTGATTACTGAGGCAGTTATGAGGGTGGTGACGCTGGTTACTGAGGCAGTGATGAGGGTGGTGACGCAGGTTACTGAGGAAGTTATGAGGGTGGTGACGCTAGTTACTGAGGCAGTGATGAGGGTGGTGACGCTGGTTACTGAGGCAGTGATGAGGGTGGTGACGCTGGTTACTGAGGCAGTTGTGAGGGTGGTTACGCTGGTTACTGAGGCAGTGATGGGGGTGGTGAGGCTGGTTACTGAGGCAGTGATGAGGGTGGTGACGCTGGTTACTGAGGCAGTGATGAGGGTGGTGACGCTAGTTACTGAGGCAGTGATGAGGGTGGTTACGCTGATTACTGAGGCAGTTATGAGGGTGGTGACGCTGGTTACTGAGGCAGTGATGAGGGTGGTGACGCTGGTTACTGAGGCAGTGATGAGGGTGGTGACGCTAGTTACTGAGGCAGTGATGAGGGTGGTTACGCTGATTACTGAGGCAGTTATGAGGGTGGTGACGCTGGTTAATGAGGCAGTTATGAGGGTGGTGACGCTGGTTACTGAGGAAGTTATGAGGGTGGTGACGCTGGTTACTGAGGCAGTGATGAGGGTGGTGACGCTGGTTACTGAGGCAGTTATGAGGGTGGTGACGCTGGTTACTGAGGAAGTTATGAGGGTGGTGACGCTGGTTACTGAGGCAGTTATGAGGGTGGTGACGCTGGTTACTGAGGCAGTGATGAGGGTGGTTACGCTGGTTACTGAGGCAGTGATGAGGGTGGTTACGCTGGTTACTGAGGCAGTGATGAGGGTGGTGACGCTGGTTACTGAGGCAGTTATGAGGGTGGTGACGCTGGTTACTGAGGAAGTTATGAGGGTGGTGACGCTGGTTACTGAGGAAGTTATGAGGGTGGTGACGCTGGTTACTGAGGAAGTTATGAGGGTGGTGACGCTGGTTACTGAGGCAGTGATGAGGGTGGTGACGCTGGTTACTGAGGAAGTTATGAGGGTGGTGACGCTGGTTACTGAGGCAGTTATGAGGGTGGTGACGCTGGTTACTGAGGCAGTGATGAGGGTGGTGACGCTGGTTACTGAGGCAGTTATGAGGGTGGTGAGCTGGTTACTGAGGCAGTGATGAGGGTGGTGACGCTGGTTACTGAGGAAGTGATGAGGGTGGTGACGCTGGTTACTGAGGCAGTTATGAGGGTGGTGAGCTGGTTACTGAGGCAGTGATGAGGGTGGTGACGCTGGTTACTGAGGCAGTGATGAGGGTGGTGACGCTGGTTACTGAGGCAGTGATGAGGGTGGTGACGCTGGTTACTGAGGCAGTTATGAGGGTGGTTACGCTGATTACTGAGGCAGTTATGAGGGTGGTGACGCTGGTTACTGAGGCAGTGATGAGGGTGGTTACGATGGTTACTGAGGCAGTGATGAGGGTGGTTACGCTGGTTACTGAGGCAGTGATGAGGGTGGTGACGCTGGTTACTGGGAAAGTTATGAGGGTGGTGACGCTGGTTACTGAGGCAGTTATGAGGGTGGTGACGCTGGTTACTGAGGCAGTGATGAGGGTGGTGACGCTGGTTACTGAGGCAGTTATGAGGGTGGTGACGCTGGTTACTGAGGCAGTGATGAGGGTGGTGACGCTGGTTACTGAGGAAGTTATGAGGGTGGTTACGCTGATTACTGAGGCAGTTATGAGGGTGGTGACGCTGGTTACTGAGGCAGTGATGAGGGTGGTGACGCTGGTTACTGAGGCAGTTATGAGGGTGGTGACACTGGTTACTGAGGCAGTGATGAGGGTGGTGACGCTGGTTACTGAGGAAGTTATGAGGGTGGTGACGCTGGTTACTGAGGCAGTTATGAGGGTGGTGACGCTGGTTACTGAGGAAGTGATGAGGGTGGTGACGCTGGTTACTGAGGCAGTGATGCGGGTGGTGACGCTGGTTACTGAGGCAGTGATGAGGGTGGTGACGCTGGTTACTGAGGCAGTGATGCGGGTGGTGACGCTGGTTACTGAGGCAGTGATGAGGGTGGTGACGCTGGTTGCTGAGGCAGTGATGCGGGTGGTGACGCTGATTACTGAGGCAGTGATGAGGGTGGTGACGCTGGTTACTGGGGCAGTTATGAGGGTGGTGAGCTGGTTACTGAGGCAGTTATGAGGGTGGTGACGCTGGTTACTGAGGCAGTTATGAGGGTGGTGACGCTGGTTACTGAGGCAGTGATGAGGGTGGTGACGCTGGTTACTGAGGAAGTTATGAGGGTGGTGACGCTGGTTACTGAGGCAGTGATGGGGGTGGTGACGCTGGTTACTGAGGCAGTGATAAGGGTGGTGCCGCTGATTACTGAGGAAGTGATGAGGGTGGTGACGCTGGTTATTGAGGCAGTTATGAGGGTGGTGAGCTGGTTACTGAGGCAGTTATGAGGGTGGTGAGCTGGTTACTGAGGAAGTTATGAGGGTGGTTACGCTGGTTACTGAGGCAGTGATGAGGGTGGTGACGCTGGTTACTGAGGCAGTGATGAGGGTGGTTACGCTGATTACTGAGGCAGTGATGAGGGTGGTGACGCTGGTTACTGAGGCAGTTATGAGGGTGGTGAGCTGGTTACTGAGGCAGTGATGAGGGTGGTGACGCTGGTTACTGAGGCAGTGATGAGGGTGGTGACGCTAGTTACTGAGGCAGTTATGAGGGTGGTGACGCTGGTTACTGAGGCAGTGATGAGGGTGGTGACGCTGGTTACTGAGGCAGTGATGAGGGTGGTGACGCTGGTTACTGAGGCAGTTATGAGGGTGGTGACGCTGGTTACTGAGGCAGTGATGAGGGTGGTGACGCTAGTTACTGAGGCAGTGATGAGGGTGGTGACGCTGGTTACTGAGGCAGTGATGAGGGTGGTGACGCTGGTTACTGAGGCAGTTATGAGGGTGGTGACGCTGGTTACTGAGGCAGTTATGAGGGTGGTGACGCTGGTTACTGAGGCAGTGATGAGGGTGGTGACGCTAGTTACTGAGGCAGTGATGAGGGTGGTGACGCTGGTTACTGAGGCAGTGATGAGGGTGGTGACGCTGGTTACTGAGGCAGTGATGAGGGTGGTGACGCTGGTTACTGAGGCAGTGATGAGGGTGGTGACGCTGGTTACTGAGGAAGTTATGAGGGTGGTGACGCTGGTTACTGAGGCAGTGATGAGGGTGGTGACGCTGGTTACTGAGGCAGTTATGAGGGTGGTTACGCTGATTACTGAGGCAGTTATGAGGGTGGTGACGCTGGTTACTGAGGCAGTTATGAGGGTGGTGACGCTGATTACTGAGGCAGTTATGAGGGTGGTTACGTTGATTACTGAGGCAGTGATGAGGGTGGTTACGCTGATTACTGAGGCAGTGATGAGGGTGGTGACGCTGGTTACTGAGGCAGTGATGAGGGTGGTGACGCTGGTTACTGAGACAGTGATGAGGGTGGTGACGCTGGTTACTGAGGCAGTTATGAGGGTGGTGACGCTGATTACTGAGACAGTTATGAGGGTGGTTACGTTGATTACTTAGGCAGTGATGAGGGTGGTTACGCTGGTTACTGAGGCAGTGATGAGGGTGGTGACGCTGGTTACTGAGGCAGTGATGAGGGTGGTTACGTTGATTACTGAGGCAGTTATGAGGGTGGTGACGCTGGTTACTGAGGAAGTGATGAGGGTGGTGACGCTGGCTACTGAGGCAGTTATGAGGGTGGTGACGCTGGTTACTGGGGAAGTTATGAGGGTGGTGACGCTGGTTACTGAGGCAGTGATGCGGGTGGTGACGCTGGCTACTGAGGCAGTGATGAGGGTGGTGACGCTGGCTACTGAGGCAGTTATGAGGGTGGTGACGCTGGTTACTGATCAATGCTGGCTAACCATGTTAAGATGCCTACACGTCAATATACGTGTATCATAGGCCTTTTGCATAAAACTTACGATATACGTCGCCGGAGTAAATCTTAGAAAATCAAAGAAAGAGCAGATTCTACGAAACTTCGTATTTTGTGTTTCACCAACCACCTATTTCCGTTCTTAGAATGTGTCGGATTCTAAGATATGACGTCATATCCAGAATAAAGTAGTGTCAAATAGCTACAGCGCATACAAGCTATTTACAGTATGGTTACACAGCCGTTGGGCTTAAATATAATAAGCAATACTTTGTAATTTGTCCGAAACCATCTGCATTGATATTAGGATCTGTCTTAGAAATTGATGTTCATCCGTCTCCCAGGCACCTGATGTGTGCTGCCACCTATGTCCGAATATGGTGACTGCTGCTGCTACTAGATGGCAGCGCACGGGACTAACAACAAAACGCGGACAAAACGCGAACACGGTAGTGGCTCCTCCTCGGGCTGCAGCGAGCCGTTGGCCATACGGCTGCTGGGTTTGGCCGCCGCCGCCCGGCCGGACGACGCTCCTGGGCCGCTCCAGGCGCTGGGGACGGTGTGGCGCCGCCCGAGCCGGGCGGCAGTGGAGGAGGCGAGGCGGCCGGAGAGACGGCAGCGGCCGGCAGGGAGGCGGCGGAAGACGACTGTCCGCCGCCGCCACCGTCTCTCCGGGCGTCTCTGCCTCTTTCACTGCCGCGGCGCGGCGGCCGGCTCTGGCGGCGCCACGCCGTCCGAGCGTTTATATATTCGAATTATCTAATAAGTAATGTCACGAACTCCGCCACGGGGGACGGGGGGAAGTTTCCCCCATTCTTGGGCCAGGGGGATTATCCCCCAATTTTCCCTGACAAACAACAATAAATTAGTGTTCAGTTGCACTCATGATTTGTAAGGTACATACCTACCTCTCGCCTGTTGAACAAACTTACGTTGACACTCCACCCCCGCCCCTGCTCAACAGCATTTCGCTGACGCTCCACCTCCCCCCCCCCCCTCTCCCCCTCACCCTGCTCAACAGCTTTTCGGTTTTGATCACTGCACCCCCCCCCCCCCACTCCGGTCAACAACTTTTTGGGTGACGCCTCCCCCCCCCCCCCCTCCCAGTCAACAACTTTTCGCTGACGCCGACCACTCAGCTTCCCTTGATCCTGTCACCCCCCCCCCCCCTAGGCGCAACCACGTCCAAAAAAGCGGTACGGACAAATTGGCGATGGGGGCGCCATCGCCAAAAAAAAACTCGCAATATCACAAATGCGTCATTTTTTATGTAGTGTATGTATGTATGTACCTGTAATCTACTGTAGTACTGAAAAATAATGACTGCATCCCCATAATCAATATGAGACCACTGACGGATCCAGCCTCTCTCCGTGTGGGGGGGAGCATCTTTTTGTGTCAGAAAAGTACCCCCATTTGTTGCATCCGCGGATTTGGGCCGGTCCCCTTATTTTGGTATTCGAGCTTAAGATTTTTTTTTTCGGAGAGAAAAAAGAACCACAAAAACGCGATATTCCGTAGCATATACACATATAAGTAATATAACGTTTATCTCATACCAACTCGCAGGGGCGTCGCCGATAATTTTTTAGTGGGGGGTCGGCTGAAATGGAAAAAAATAACCCCCATTTTTGTCTGCGTGTATTTGTATTTGTATTTGTATTTATTGAATAAACAACCACAGGCACAGGGCCCACTTACGGTTGAAGTCATGCAGCAATAAATTGAAACATTCACAAATTACATAAGTGCACATGGTACAATAAGATAAAACACTAAACTATACTGTATAGTAAACACAGCAGCATACAATAATTACATAAACAGAGATTAAAAGCGCCAGTAAAAGTAAGAACAAACGTTTAAACAAAGCGCTGATACAGGTAAAAGCCTAAAAATAGACAAATACATAAAAGCGCCTTATTTAAGTCTTCGCAGTAATTGTAATGTGGATTTTCATATTATAGTAGGTACTTGTTATTTAGCGCCGTCAAGCAGCGCGATTTGTGTACGGGTTTACCTGATAAAACCCAGAAATATAGGCGGTGGGCCTTGTAGATGATACGAAAGTAAAAAAAGTATTCATCAAATTCAGCGTTACGACAAACCGAAGACAATGACGATGGCTTCGTTATGACGATGTCTACCGATGTGACGCCGCTAAGCGGCGTGACAATTTGAATTTTAGGTCGTGGAAAACGAAACTTGCATATTGGAACCAGACCGTGATTGGAGCCAAGCCATAGGAACCCCTTTTCCTGGTTGCACATCTCGGTATGATTAAAAATATTGAAATGGAGGTAGTTTTTCATATACCTACATTAACCTCGGATAGTAAACCACGATGACCGGTGGCAGTCAGAGCTCAATAGCACATATGATAATAATAACTGTATACATATGTACCGAACTGTAACAAACAACTGGTAACAGTGCAAATAGTAACAGTGCAACTGGTAACAGTGCTCTTCGGTTCAGCAAGTTGGGCACCGCTGGAGCAGCTTCCGGGTGCCGATGTCCGCGTCCTTGCGTTCGCGTCGCCTTTTTCGGAACTCGGCAGACTAGCTAGCTAAACATGTAGCCCGCTTGAAAGTTAATATTTTATGAAGGGATTAGGCCCTGGGACCAGTAATTACCGCCAAGAAGAGAGAGCCTCTGACAGACACTTCATGGAATTCATTTTCCCATTTGCAAAATTTGTATAAGAAATTGCGAAACTTGTGTCATGCCGCGAAGCGCCGCGAAATTTCCTGGTTTTTGACTGTAGATAGCTAGATTTTAACTGCTGCAAAGACAATGTTTACGATTTTACGATAAATTGGGAACGCGCGGGGGGGGGATACTTGTATTGAATGCCCCCCCCCCCCCCCCCGATTCATGTGGGGGTGGTGGGCATTTGCCGCCCCTGATGCCCCCCCCCCCCCCCCTTGTATCCGCCAGTGTGTGATACTTGATGAGATGGAGCGGCATTTGCTTCTAAGGAAGCCCATTGTCCGATTTAGTGGACGGCTGTTCTTCACAATATGGGGCGGCATTAGCTGCTTATGGACAGTGAGCATTTGTCCAATTTAGAGGGCGCCTGTTTTACCCCGTAGGGGCGGCATTTGCTTATTGTCCGGTAAGGTGCCTGTTTTGCTCCATGGGGGCGGCATTTGCTTCTAGTGGCTGTTCCTATGTCGCCATTTACTTCTAGGAGTGCTAATTGTCCGATTCCCAGGAGTGCCTGCCAGTGGCGTGCGCAGAAATTCACAAAGGACCAGGTCATTGCCTTGGGGCCGAGGGGCACTACCCGATCGACAGGGGCGCCATCAATATTGGCGAAAATTTTCCCAGGGGGAGGGGGGCACCTCTCCTTCCGCACCGTGCGGAAGGAGAGGCGCCCCCCCCCCCCCCCCGTCACTAGCCGGAGGGGCGAGTTACTGGCCAGGGGCGCCGTCACGGACGGTGACGGGCAGTCACTAGTCGGAGGGGCGCCGTTACTCGCCGGAGGGGCGTCGTCACTGACCGGAGGGACGCCGTCACTATCCGGAGGGGCGCCGTCACTGGCCGGAGGGGCACCGTCACTGACCCGAGGGGCGCCGTCACTAGCCGGAGGGGCGCCATCACTGGCCGGAGGGGCACCGTCACGGTCGGGAGAGGGGCAGTCACTAGTCTGAGGGACGCCGTCACTCGCTGGAGGGAGCGCGGTCACTGGCGGGAGAGGTTCCGTCACTGTCCGGAGAAGCGCCGTCACTGGTCGGAGCCCGGAGGGGCGCGGTCACTGGCGGGAGAGGTACCGTCACTGTCCGGAGGGGCGCCGTCACTGGTCGGAGCCCGGAGGGGCGCCGTCATTCGCCGGAGGGGCGCCGTCATTCGCCGGAGGGGCGCGGTCACTGACCGGAGGGGCGCCATCAATGACCGGAGGGGCGCCGTCACTGGTCGAATGGGCGCCGTAACTCGCCGGAGGGGTGCCGTCACTAGCTGGAGGGGCGCCGTCACCGGCCGGAGGGACGCCGCCACTGGCCGGAGAGGCGCTGTCACTGACCGGAGGGTGCGTCGTCACTAGCCGGAGGAGAGCCGGCACTGGCTGGAGGGGCGCCATCACTGGCCGGCGGGGCGCCTTCACTGGCCGGAGGGGCGCCGTCACTGGTCGGAGGGGCGCCGTCACTAGCCGGAGGGGCGCCGTCACTGGCCGAAGGGACGCCGTCACTGGTCGGAGGGGTTCCGTCACTGGCTGGAGGGGCGCCTTCACTGGCCGGAGGGGCGCCGTCACTGGTCGGAGGGGCGCCGTCACTAGCCGGTGGGGCGCCGTCACTGGCCGGAGGGACGCCGTCACTGGTCGGAGGGGTGCCGTCACTGGCTGGAGGGGCACCTTTACTGGCCGGATGGGCGCCGTCACTGGTCGGAGGGGCGTCTTTACTGGCCGGAAGGGCACCTTCACTGACCCGAGGGGCGCCGTCACTAGCCGGAGGGGCGCCATCACTGGCCGGAGGAGCGCCGTCATGGTCGGGAGAGGGGCAGTCACTAGTCGGAAGAACACCGTCACTCGCTGGAGTGAGCGCGGGAACTGGCGGGAGAGGCTCCGTCACTGTCCGGAGAAGCGCCGTCACTGGTCGGAGCCCGGAGGGGCGCGGTCACTGGCGGGAGAGGTGCCGTCACTGTCCGGAGGGGCGCCGTCACTGGTCGGAGCCCGGAGGGGCGCCGTCATTCGCCGGAGGGGCGCGGTCACTGACCGGAGGGGCGCCATCAATGGCCGGAGGGGAGCCGTCACTGGTCGGATGGGCGCCATCACTCGCCGGAGGGGTGCCGTCACTAGCTGGAGGGGCGCCGTCACCGGCCGGAGAGGCGCCGTCACTGACCGGAGGGTGTGTCGTCACTAGCCGGAGGAGAGCCGTCACTGGTCGGAGGGGCGCCGTCACTGGTCGGAGGGACGCTGTCACTGGTCGGAGGGGTGCCGTCACTGGCTGGAGGGGCGCCTTCACTGGCCGGAGGGTGCGTCGTCACTAGCCGGAGGAGAGCCATCACTGATCGGAGGGGCGCCAGCTTTGCATGGGCGCCTCGGGTCCAAAGGACCAGGTCATTCCCTGAATGACCGTATACTCTGTACGCCATTGGTGCCTGTCCTGTTGGCGGTGCTAATTGCAAAACATAAATGGTCCGGGGGGGGGCGCCTTCGTCGTCCGACAAAAACGGTACGGACATTCCGTACTGTCCGTATAGGTGGTTGCGCCCCTGCCCCCCCCCCCCCCCCCAATTTCAAAGGCGTGGTGGAGACCCTGAGTTACGGTGAAGGACGTTAAATATGGAGCCTGTCAATCATCTGGGATCACTTTGGTAACGATCCGGCAATACACTCGGGACGTTATGTGGTACCCCGTCCTTTGACCTTGAACAGCAAAATGAAGGTCATATTCGTGATCAGCGTGTCAGAATTGACTGTGGGCCGAAGTTTGGGGAACATCTGAATATGTGCCGAATCCATCGCTGAATTAGTCGCTAACTTCACAGACATGAATGATTTTTTTTTGTATTTACCTGAATGATGCCGACACAGGACACTCCATGATTAATTTGTGTTTATTCTGGGACGGAACGTCCTTGGGCGTCTTCGGCGACGGTTTTCCAGTTGGAGAACCTCTTCGTTCTCGACAAACGTCCATTTATCTGCGCTCCTTATCAGCAATACTATAGAACACCGATGCTTACCGAATGTCGCCCTCAAAATCAAAGCAACACTACCCTTCGTAGATTTTTCCCTGCTAGTTTAGGATTTCAACATTTATTTAGCGGATGCGGCGTGATAACCAGACTACTTTTTCTTAAATCTTATTTGTTTTTATGAAACCCTTGGAACGGCTTCACGCACCGTCGTAAATTCATCACTGTTCTTTTTATTTTCAGGATCTTGGTGAAACACGATGTCTTAGAATAGTTACGATTCTAAGAAGAATCGTACTTTTTTGCTGTTTCGTAAGTTTTATGCAAAAGGGCTCTGAGGCCTTTTGCATAAAACTTACGATATACGTCGCCGGAGTAAATCTTAGAAAATCAAAGAAAGAGCAGATTCTACGAAACTTCGTAATTTGTGTTTCACCAACCACCTATTTCCGTTCTTAGAATGTGCCGGATTCTAAGATATGACGTCATATCCAGAATAAAGTAGTGTCAAATAGCTGCAGCGCATCCAAGCTATTTACAATATGGCTACACAACAGTTGGGCATAAATATAATACGAAATACTTTGTAATTCGTCCGAAACCAATAGTATCACCATCTGCATTGATATTAGGATCTGTCTTAGAAAATGATGTTCATCCGCCTCCCAGGCAGCTGATGTGTGCTGCCACCTATGTCCGAATACGGTGACTGCTACTGCTATTAGATGGCAGCACACGGGATTAACAACAAAACGCGGACAAAAGGAGAACACGGTAGTGGCTCCTCCTCGGGCTGCGCCGAGCCGTTGGCCATACGACTGCTGGGTTTGGCCGCAGCCGCCCGGCTGGACGACGCT